>JAAKBH010000491.1:225000-243799 GCA_019776075.1 Amaranthus palmeri
AACCAATGTAATCAATACATGTGTACTCGTTTACTTGAAGTAGATTTATTAATTAACTATAATTAAGAAGAAATATTTATTCTAGTTTTTTGTATTATTATATGAAATTAAATTTCAATGTCAATGTAATATTAACAATGTGCAACGCATAACTACAATAGAAAGTGAACAATAACAATTAATAATAATGCTAAAGTTTTAGTTAAGGTTTAAAATGAGAAAATTATCGTAATTTTCTTGTTGAATCAAATGAGAAATTATTAGAATTACTAGTCTTGACAAAAGCTGATTCGGCCTGTTAATTCAATCTAAACCTAATTAATCCGAACCTTAACCTAGGTATAATATACACAAAAATTCTCTTTTAATAATCTTAATCATCTCATTTTTACTAAAATTCATCTATATTCCACTCATGATAAAAAAATATCGCTTTTCACTTTCTTTTCAAGAAAAAAGATTATTAATGCTTTTTTGGTAATATTTTTAATTTTTGACCATCGGTCATTAGTAAATTTTATTGATCATCCATGATGTTTTAAATTTTTGGCCATTTGGAGATCATTTTGTTTACCATTAACATTTGTTTAAAGCACCGACACAACAAAAAGGAAACACAAAATACAATATCAACATCAACAAACACAAACCAAAACAATTAGTCGATCTAGGATTTAGTTACTTAGTTAAATAGAATGGAAAATTGAGGAAGCAATTTTAGTATGTAATATATATTATATATTATATATTAAATACTCCCTCTGTCCTAATCCTTTCTATTTATCAAATGTGTCTTATTTGACTTTTCACTATTTTTTAGGTGGTCAAATGGAACCACTTGTAATAGAAAAAAGTGTAGTGTTTTTAAATTTAACAGTAAGTCTCATGGGAGACGGTCTATTCTACAGACGGAATCTATGAAGCCCAGCCCAAAATATAACATAGTATATTTGGGGTTATAATAACTTATATTTGAGGTTATAGAATAATATATTCGAGGTTATAATACCTTACATTTAGGATTATAACATAATATAATTGATATTATAATAAAAAAATCAGTTAAGGGAAATGGGCTGACCCAATTTTGTGGTCTATCCTATAGACCGTCTCTTGTGAGATTTTGTGTAAATTTAATAGGGGTAAAGTAGGGTTAGTAAGTGTAAATGTGAGAAAAAGTTAAGTTTAGTAATGATTAATTGGTAAAGTTAACATGACCAAAATGAAAATGAGAAATTTAAGATGACTTGACCAAATAAGTAAGTGAAACACTTAAGATGAATAGGAGGGAGTATGAAATTTGCCTCATTTTTTCATTTAGTTCGTCTCACCAAATACGCCCAATTTCTATTTTTTGGTTGTGATTTATATTCTTTCTCTAATTTGCATACCCAAATGTTATTTATTTCTTCTCTCATTTACCTATTTCTCCAACTTTCCTGCAAAATATCATTTTACCCTTTTTATTGATTTGTTCACTAATTACATATTAAGCAAATTTAATGCGACATAAAAATAGGATGCTATAATTAATGAGTGTTACACAATTAGAAAGTAGGATCATAAAATATACTCCCTCCTATTCACCTAAGTTGTCCCATATCATTTTATGGGCAATTCACTCAAGTTGTCCCATTTTCTTTTTTGTCTATCTTTTTTTTTTTACCTAAATACCTCCACTTTTCCAATTTTCAATACCCAATTACCACCTTTACAATTAATTTAATCAATTAAAATATCCCACTACTACCTTTTTGGTGGACCACATCCCACTCTTAATATCCGTGTCCAACTCAAATGGGACATCTTGGGTGAATAGGAGGGGCTAGGGAGTACTCCCTCCGTTTCCAAATGTTCTTCCCATATTTTTTGCACAGTTTTCAAAGTAAAATTTGAGCCTAAATATCTTTAAACACGCATTATAAAAAATTATAAAAAATATATAATAAAAAAGTATACGTTAAGACGAATCTAATGAGATCTCACATGGATATATTTTGTCTTCTATATATGTCTTAAAAATCTTAATCAAATTTCTCTTTCCAAAATAGAATATTCTACATGGGAAGAACATTAGAAAACGGAGGGATTATTATATAAAAACCTTTGTGGTATCCCATACTAAATTGTTTTTAGTTTTAAATTATTAAGGCCTTGTCCAAAGATAGACACTTTTAAGGGAACAACACATTTGGACTTGCAAGTTTCTCTCTATTTTATGACTTGCCAATTGAGTCAAACTGACCCCTCTTTTATGTCTTTCCTTGTCAGATTAATAAATCAGTACAAATCATGTCTCACCCTTTCTAAATACACATTTCCAACAGAATTAAGCCCAACCAAATGTCTACTCAAATCAATGACCATCACTTGTTTTAACCTTCTTGTATGACCTAATTTTTCAATTTTATTAGTAAATTTTATCAAAATTAATCTTTTATAATTTTTTAATATTATCATTAGAAACATTCTCGACTGAATATAATATGTATTAAAAACATGTAAAAATTATAACAATGAATAGTATGGAGTATCAGAGCAATGAATGAGAGATAAGTACACATATAAGTCTGGTGAAATACTATTGTTCTATCCCACTTAATTTGTCATATTGTGATCATTTTATAGTCTGTTATATGACACCATCACTTTTGTCTTTTCAACTCTCTGATTTCTAAATAGTTCAATACTTTAGCCCTACTTATAATTTCTTAATTTCTGTGTCAAAAGAAAATAAAGCTATTTGGCTTGGACTGAAGAGTATACTATTTATCATTTAAATCAATAAAAGTGCGTACAAATTAGATTAAGCTAACTCAATCCATAGATATACTACTATGCTAGTACTTCCTCCGTTCCATAATACTTGCTATTGATAACATTTCCCACACAACATGTCACACTCAGTAAAGTATTATGGAACGTGGAAGTATGATTCTACAATGAAATTCATTATCATTACTATATGGGTTTGAAATTTTACACCCAAAAAGTCATATTACACCCACAAAATAAGGAGGTCAAAGTGTTTCTAAGCATACATAAATGAGGCAAAGCAAAAAAACTAGATATGAGGGAGATATGATATCAATAAGAATCTTTGTGAAAATGGCCCATGAGTTGATATCTTCTTGGTCTTTTTTTCTCCCTTGATTTTCTTATTAAAATTCAAATAAATTAGACTAATTATAACTTGTTCATGAATATTGACTTTAGAATTTCAATATTTTTCAAAGTAAAATGCAGTAGCCGGCTTAGCTTAGAGAATTCAATAATACACATATAAGAAAATGTTTGACATTGAGAAAGTATAGTTTGCCTAATATGAATCCAATTACATGCTAATATCCAATCTTCGTGAACGTATCTATATTTCTATTAAAAATAAATGAATATACTTGGTTTATTTATATTTTTATATTATTATATATTAATTATATTATAGACTGCTAAAGAAAAATGAAAGCTAGGTCTGTATAGAGATAAGAAATCTTCTTAGAAAATTATACTTGTTCTCAAATTTAGAGAAAACCTAATTTTCGGTTTCTCGACTACTAGTGTGTGTAATCTTGAGAAATTTGAGAGGCCAAGGCCAAGGTTGAGATGCTTCTAAAATATGGTTTTTAGTAAATAATTTATAAGTTTAGTGATCAATTATCATATACAATAGTTTTGGTGATTTGTGACTCGCGATCTGGTTGTTTTGGTGATTGGTGACTCGCAATTTACAAGTGGGATGCATGAGTGGTGGACGACTATTTTGGTGATCGGTGGTAGTGGGTGTTGTGATTGGTGGTTGGGGTGGCGGGGCACAGTGGGGGAAGGGGGGAGGGGGTAGGATTGTTTTTTATTTAAATTATCTTTTTTTTATTTATAAATATAACCTGTTTATAAGATGTAGGTAAATTTGGCTGGTGAAGAATAACATCCTCTTAATTTGTAATATTTTTAGTTAATCAAAAATTGATATAATGGTAGTAAAAAGTTGAAAAATTATATTATTCAATATAACCTTTCCTATTTTAATAATTTTTATTAGGTGAAATTTCTAATATTAGTAATTTTAGACACAAATCCTTGATATATTTTATTTCGGTGAACCATATTAATCTGTGCTTCCTCAAGTTCTACATGCGTACACCATGCACTTGCGATTAAAAATAAAATTTAATATCGATCATATAACAAGGTTGGCCGACGTGAGTATTAGCTTTTCATGCGCTATGAGTGAGAGATAGGTAGTGGATTTAAATAGGTATAAATATAAGAAAGAGGGTATCTCCATCCAACCGTCCATTTTGTCATCCTTTGATCAGGGTCCCCTTTGTCTTAAGACAATATGGATTGTAATTGATTCTCTTTTGATTATACTATTAATTTGATAACCAAATAAATTCCAAATCTTTGTTCAAATGTTTTTTGAACAACTTGTGTTACAATTTGATTGATACTATTTTGTCCTAATTTCTTTATAATCTCTTTTCGTTCAAATGAGTCTTATGCTCTTCTTTTTACTCTTTTAATTAAGGTGATGTTTGGCTAAGATTCAATGTTTAACTTTTAATTAATGACAATGTTGAGATTTGGAATATATGATCACTAATTGAAGATATTCCTTGATGTAGCTTTGGACATGTCTTATCAAAGATCAACAAACTATTAAGATTAATTAAGAAGATTCTTAATAAAGATTAAAGGGTACTTAACTTTATTTTTAACAACCAAAGCAAGTCACACGTTAGGGAATACACTTTCATAAGTTACTTTGCTAGATTCAAGTAGTAATCCTATGATAAATCTTACCATCTTTCTTATCTTCTAAAGTGTAGTCATGACTTTTACTTTTAGATAAGTGCAACTTTTTATGCTATGATAATAAAGTTCTATTGTAGATTCAATATTAATCCGCTTACAGTCTGTTAAAGACTATTTAGTTCATGGATTTTGTATCGTGATTGAGTTGAAATGCATGATTGTATTGTTGATGGTTGTTTGTTTTTTATTGAAATTCGTAGGTATTAAAAAGATTAGAAGAGGGAATGTGGATGAATGAGCAACTAGACGTTTGAACAAGCAAACATGCACCATGATAGCCAAAAGTTCTAGTTGACAAGTGCTCGAACGAGCACATGAGCGCATAAATGAGCGCCCTACTTGTTGAAACAAGCAGACGCAATTTTAAGGATTATACGTGTTCTGATCTTCAATGTTCGAATGAGCAAGTAATTATTCCGAAGGAAAATCTTATATTGATCTTATAAATTAAATCAGGATTCGTATAAATTAATTATCCTAAGTTCCTAACTACATATTACTAATCTAGTTCACAAAGCTTTAAGTAGTTAAGTTGGAAACTATGAAAGCTTACAAAACACTCTAGTGGCTTCGAAAGCTATAATAATTCTTTGCTAGATTACTATTCATAATTCATATTTTGTGTATCAGTCGCTAGAGCATATACCACGAATCTTATCTTTAAAATTGCTTCCACTATTAACTATTAAAGGGGTAAGAGTCATTTCATCATGTTAACGGATTAATTCAACCAATAGCTTAATCTTATATTTGAAATTGTAGAATTTGTTATATATTCTATTACATCTCCTCACACGAGGATTTTTAGGGTTAGATGTATAGATGCAACATATTTTCTTCTCATACATGGTGTTAATCACTCCACAAAATAAGATCTGAGATAATGAGATTCAAACATGTGACCCTTCTATAATATTGAATTTGACACTGAAATGCAAGGGTTTGGATAATTGAGAAGAACAAATGACAACGAAAGCACTAAAAATATATCACAACAACAATATTACAAATTAAGAGGATGTTATTCTCCACCAGCCAAATTTAAAGGTATCTAAAGATACCTCCCCCTCAAACAAAGATTGACCGCACTCTCGTAATGGGTATGAGTTGCAATCTATCTTCCCTCTCCAGACCCTGAGCATAGTCTATCTATAAGCGGGATACACTGGGTAGTATGATGATGATGGCGACTTAGCAATACATCAATGACGTGCCTCCCACCCTTTCAGAACACTCTCTCAAAGTAAAAATTGAACCTTTGACGTCAATATCTCACAAATATCCTATTACAAGTAAGAAAGAACACTATTGGCTAAACACTATTTGTTTCTATGTATTAGGCTCTCCACTATGTTCTAAGTATGTTCTATGGCCCCTTGATAAAGTGCAAAATTATAAGAAACCCTAAGACCAAGGCCTTGAAGCCAAAGCAATTTCTTAAAACAAACAAAATATTGCAGATTTGGGGCCATGAAGCTCGCTCAACCAAGCAACCTTGCTCGACCAGGTCGACCGGCTCAGTCAGACGCCTGCTGCCTTCGTGTGACCTACTGTCTAGGTCGTGCGATGCTTCCCTTGAGCCATGCCTTGATCAAGGCACTCCATACCTTGCCCAAAGCACTCCAAATCATCAACAACAATCACTTCATCAAGTGATCTAAAGCTAATCCTTCCACACCCCTTTGCACACACTTCACGCTCTAGTGTGCATGCTACTGAGTAAGCTACTAGGTGAGCAAAATCACCTCAAACACCATGAGTTGGCTCTTGCTTTAATAGACACCATGTCATGAATCAATTTAACCAAAATTAAACTAAATTTCTTTAATGAGTCACCATTAAAAAAATTTTATTAATCTCATTATCAAAGTATTTGTTTGATTTAATATTATAATGATGTCAACTTAACCATAATCCGATCCGTAAATCCATAAATCCGTCCAACACCAAAGATACTAATTTATGTTAATTAATTATTAAACATGTTTATTTTAAAACATTAATAATAACAGTTCAAAGAGAATCTTAATTAAGAAGGGCATATCCCAAAACATATATTCCACAAAGAGGTCTAGGTTATGAGTTAAATATATGCTTAAATGACTAATGGTTAAATAAGGAATATGTTCAACAAAACCAACCTAGATTAACAAAACATATTGCTAATCATCATTGGAATTAAATTAATTATGTAATTAAATTGTATTGGATAGCGTGCTAATCTTATCTCGGGTTGATACTAATCAAAATTATTAATACTAATTAACATGTAATTAGGAATCTATGATGAAAGCAAGCGTGCAAGGTGTAACAAGTGTGTCTATCTAATTTAATTTTTGGATTAAGTCATGTTCTTCTATGCTTAAGATTTTAAAAGATCTTCTTTAAGATTTTCTTTAATAAATTAGGAACTACAAAGTGCTGAGTTCTTCAATTGGTCAATGAATTTTTTTATTTTATTTTTTTGGTAAATGAAAGAATATTTTTCACCATATAAAAAATTTAAAAAGTAAAATCTTATTCTTTGAAAGAATTTAGATACAACATTTAAGAATGACCCCACCACTCTTCTCCCAAATGACAACACCAAAGCAAAGCCATTACAAACAAAATAATATACATCTTCCCTTACATTATACTTGCAATTAGCATTTAGACAGATAATTTGAGAAAGAAATTATATATGCTAAATAAATTAAAGGTTAATTAAAATAAAATAATCCATCATATTTATAACATATTTTCTTTGGATGTGGAATTATATTAGGTCTCATTAGCGGAATTTCATATAAAAATAATCTAACCTTCCATAACAATATAAATTACATTAATTATCATTTTCAACACAATGTAAACTATGTTAATAACAATAGCCTAGAAGATCACTAATACTCCTATTTGTTAGAGTATATAACATATTCTAGGGCCTCAAACATCAGCTTAAGCTTTTGGTTGAGTTGATTCCTTGACATGGTATCAAAAGCCAGTGTGACAAGAAGTCACAGGTTCGAATCTCAACCACCACTCATTTAAAGTGGAATATTCAGCGCCAGGTGAGGAGAGCATGTGTTGCATCTACACTTCTAGCTCAAGAGGCTCTCGTGTGAGGGGGCGTGTTAGAGTATATAACATATTCTAGGGCCTCAACCATCAGCTTAAGCTTTTGATTGAGTTGGTTCCTTGACACTATTACGACTTCTAATTTTATTTAGTCGAATTCAATGTACTAATGTGTGATTTTATAGGAATTTTTTTTTATTACTTTATGCCCATTCAAATTGGTCTACCTAGCTATAATATGTCTTCTCTAACAAGTAATTATATATTGGTCGTTTCGTTTTCATATTATTTTCTCAAATAGAATTTATGAATTTTAATGTTAAATTTTAATTATGATTCCTCATCGACACTTGAATCTTGATAGATTAGTCCTAACATATACTTCTCAAATATCAACTTTCTAAAATTTTTAAAAATTCACAATTCGAAGAAAAAAGTGGATAAAAAGAACAAATAAAAACAAAGTGAGTATATATAAAAATAACCTAATTACCATCTCCATATATTCAGTAATTGTCATAATTAAGTTATCTTAGGTCATAATTGCTTCATAAATTGTTGTTGATAAATTTATTTGGCTACTAAACTAAGTTAAGAATATGTGAGAGAGAAGTAATAATACATGAAAATGATCTAGTTGATAATAAACCCAAATGGAACGTTTGATTAGTGTTATTAAATGGTTATAATGAAAATGATTTATAGTGTAAAATCTTACAAAATATTTCAAATCATTCCGATGGTTTTGAAACTTTGATAAGAAAAATTTTGTCTACAAATTTCCAATACCACCTAATACCACATCTCTCAGTGGTAATGCATTGGAATAAATCTTATGAAGAAAATGAGATGATTGAAGTTGAACAAGCATGACCGCTAAGATAGCTAAGAGATTTTTCAACCAAAATTACACTATTTTCCATTCCCATTACAATCGTTTATTACCACCTACTAAACAGGCTGTAAATACCTAGTTTAAGTAATGAATTAAAACTATAGAACTTGGAGCTATAAGCATTGAAGATAAAATGAGAAAATATTGTTTACGTAAATATTTTCATGTACAAAGGAAATTGAAAAATACGCAACTCTAAAAAGTAAAAAATATTTATAGTTTATTAGTTTAGAAAAGAAAGAGGTAGGTCAAAGATGTTTTGGATAACACAAGAAAAGAATGAGATTGAAGTACAAATTCGGATTTTTCAAGAGAATATGATAAACGTTGTGAATGTAAATGATTCTTAGAATTAATTTTCTGATCTTAATTTTAGATTGACAAAATAAGTGATGACAATCAGATGCGAGTATTTTAAAACGGACAAAGTATACCAGATAAAGTATACGTGTAATATTGATGATCTTCTTTGATGGCTCATTTTAATCGACAAAATTCACTTATTAAAATCGTAACAAGAACTCATCACGAAATTGTCAATTGACATTTAGATAAGTGAAAAAGAAATAAACAATTATTCTTCAGCACACGATATTAATTTTGACCCTTAATTTTGGAACAATATAACGGTATTCATTAGACAATTATCAAACAAAAAGACAATCAAACAGAAATTGTGGATTATAGATTTGCATAATCCAACAAAAATCTTAATTAATATGAAAAATAAGAAAAAAGAAAGTAAGAGTTTCCATAAGTGTAAAATGTCAACTAATTTAGGAATTCTTCAAAAGCAATAAGTTTGACTAAAACACCAAACAAAAAGACAAAAGTAAGATATCAAACATACGGCATATCACCTGAATTTTGATTGTTCACTGTTGTGGGCAGCACACATTGCTTGCTAAGTAGGCTGTATTTATTGTCGGGACGATTTATCCCACATCGACAAAAGAAAGATAGTGTGCACATTTTATAAGTTATGGGAAACCTTCTTCCCATTGCCATATGGTTTTGGGATGTTAAATATCTCCTTGGCAGCTTGGCTTATGAAATGTGTGCACCTCGTGTCTCCCCGTCTATGTGCTGGCATTGACAATAAGTCCAGCCTAATTTAAGATTTATGTATCACAAAATATGTGACGTAACCAACTCGATCAAAAGTCATTTAAGTTAATGAATAAAGTTATATGATTTGTTATTTACATTATAACTTGTCACGTTAATTATCGATATGTGTATATATAATACTTTGGTTGAGACTTGAGACCTAAAATATGATAATTATACTCTAACAGTATGATATAAATTGAAAAAAGCACCAGTAAAATATTAAAGTAAACCATTCATCTAGCTAGTTGATTAAATATAATGTTGATAAAAAAAATCAATTTTTTATGAACAGAATACACTAAGCATTATAATAATAATAATAATAATAATAATAATAATAATAATAATAATAATAATAATATACTTCTATGTCAAACTTGGTGGAATTGATCAGGTTTATTTTAGAAGTTTCTAAATGATACATGATTTGGGACAGGACAACCTCAAATAAACTATTTTTTTAAACAAAAACTGAATCACTCAAAATTATTAGTAGAATATATGTGCCTAATTATAATTAGAAAAAAATTGACATAACAATATATAATTTTTTGTTCATTTGCTGCGAATAATCTTTAAAATTGTACAGAATATTCATAGAATTAATTTGTCAATTTTTGCTCCTCCCCTGTTGTTCAACCTTAGCCTTATTTGGAATAAATAAAGCATATAATAAGGATCAGAGTTTTGTAGTTACCAGAAAAATAAGAAAAAAAATTATGTGAATTATATCAAAAGATAGAAGAAATACTTAAATAAGAATTATAGAAAGTTGAGGGTGATCGTTTTCATCTTATGAAAGAAAATGTAACAAACTCGGATGTATGAATAAACTAAATTTTTTTGCAAATTAAGAGGATTGATAATAAGTATTACTTCTATATAAGTACTAAACTTCATTTGCGTTTTTACATCATCAAACACACCGGCGACCTTATCGGATGTTGTGTTTTTCTTTATTATGGGTTTGAGCGGAGGTAATGAATAACCATTCCTATTAAATTGTATGAATAGAAGTTCTGTTATAAGTATGAAAGAAAAAACACTAAACGTTTAGACATATTTTTTTGCAAATTAAGAGGATTGATCCATTTATATTTTATTATTTATTATTTCACATGTGTGGTGCTTGTTATACAACTATACAAGCGTCGGTGGTTGAATACTTGTTGTGGAAAATGATGAATAATAATATGTTAAAAACATTTTTACTTTGCAAATAACACTTAATATATAATATAAGCTTGAGTTTGGTCCCTCCAAAATATGGTCTAGGAATTTAAATATAATTATTTTTCATAAGTCAAAAGATATCATTCCAAAAACATATGTCAATGGGACAAATGACTCCAATATCTTATAAAGTTTGTATGTCATCTTTAATTCATCGATTTGGGATAAACTATCCAAACAGATGTCATCTCAGTTAAAATATATATTGTTTTTCTCAAAATGTACCTGAATGGCTTAATTCGTCCGTGATTGCTCTTTATTAGATTTCCCCTCTCCCTCAGCCTAACCTGTACCAAAAAGTGAAGTGAAGTGAATCCAAAATTATGATTTAAAAGGTAAGCTATGGAGCATGGACATCACAAAAGTGAAGTGAATTTGGGTGTTCAATGAATTTGCTATAGGCAATCTTAACACAACATAAATTGGTACATTTCACCTAAAGTTTGGAGGGTGAAAGACTTGAATTTAGAAGTATTTAAATTTTGGTAGAATTTGTAGTGATATGGAAAGGGAGGTAGACACTAGACACTAGACACCAAATGTGGTAATAGATGGAGTGCCCATTAAGGGCATAACAAAGACAAAACATGACATGAAATGACAAGACAAGTGCACCACATACTATGTAAAAACTAGCAAACGAGATAGGAATCAATGACAATTCATGGTACTCTTTTAACACCTAAATTAGACTACTACACTACTAGTGTTTAAATACCCTTCACCTTTTTTTCATTTGTTCTTTTCGGTTGGTTACCTAGCTGACTGCCTGGCTCCATCAACTTCACCACCTCTCAAAACATTGGGGTAGCTTTTGGATCGAGTCAGATTTAGATCAGAGCCGGCCCTAGGGGTGAGCAAGAGGGGCCATCGTCCAGGGGCCTCATGTCAAAAAAACAAAGTCAATGGTTGTAGAAGGGTATATAGGTGATGAATTACAATGGAAAAAGGCCCAAATGTGTTATTTCGCCCAAAACCCCAAAATATCCAGGGTCGGCCCTGTTTTAGATATAATTCTACCGTTCCTGAGAGTGACATGTTGAGTGGAAAAATGTCACTATCAGTAATAAGTATTATAGAATGGATGAAGTATTAAACTCATGTTGAGTTAATTTCACTCGAGTTATTATTTTTTATAGCGTTAAATAAGATTTGTATTAGGTTTGAACTGACCTAACTTGCTGTAAGCTTTTAAAAATATCTTGTCATCAAAATATTCCTAGAATTTTTTTTGTCTTTTTCTAAAAAAATATTGTTTTTATGCCATAAATTATATTAATATATCAATTTTAGGGGTTCAACAAAAAATTTTAACATAAATTGTAAAAGCTAACTAAAAATATATTGGTTAAAATCAAAAATAAATAATGACGTGAAATTGAAAAGTTTGGATAAGTGATCAAGATTGTTGGTCCCTCTAAATTATTTTTATGAATTTATGATCGAGTTTTTTTGTGTTATCTATAAATTTGACTTATATATGACTTGATAAATTCAAGTTGAATATTGAGTCAATTACAAATACAATTCAAATTTAATAGGTATTCACCTTATTATGATTAGAAGGTAAAGTATATACTCTCTCTTATTCAATCTACTTGTTCCATTTACGGATTTACCTTTCTCATACTTATCGAGATAAAATTTTAACCCTTAATATTTCTAATTGTGCATGATTAAAAATTATGAAAAATTAATATTAATAATCATTGCATCCTTTTAGTTATCTGTATGTATCTTTTTAGTTGTGTAAGTCACGTACTATGCTTGCGATTAGTTGAATCCTATGCTTCGCTAATGTGGGTGTAAGATGCAAGATTTCGAATATTTGCAGGTTCCTATCTTTGAAGACCCTTCTTGAGCCGAAGGACTCTTTTGACCACCCTCTCTTTATGGGTATGAGACGCCGTCGATCTTCCTTCCCCAGACCCTATCCATAAATTTATCTATGTGCGAAAAACGCTGATTATGATGATGATGATGACTGAAAGGAATAAACAAGATCTCACTTGATTTTAATAGTATTCTCACTCCCATTGAATTCGCCAAAAAGAGAAGTTTAAAAATTATTCCCAAGTAATTTAGTAGTTGCCAACAAATAAGATAAAATTTAAATTGTATGGATTGTATATTCTATTATGCCCACACACGAGCGTTGATAAGTGCAATTATTTGCACTAATCGCTTATATTTTTATGCTCCTTTGCGGTGTTTTGAAGGCGATTTAGGGTCATTTCGTTCGGTTTCACTCTATTTCGGTGTCTCATGGTCTAAGTATGGGAAAACGGGTAAATTATGGTATTTTGAGTTGTTTTTGTGGGTTTTCGGTGCTAATCGTGTTTGCAAAGTTCAAATAACGTATCAAGCTATCAATTTTATCAAAGCATGAGGAGTAAAAGAGCAAAAGAGTAGAAAGTGTGGTTATTTTGAGGTGAAATTTGATACATGTCTACTCTTTTGGCCATAACTTTTGATAGGAATATCGTATTAATGCAAGGTTTGCGGCATTGGAAACTAGACTTCAAGGGCTTTCCAACGGTATATTATATGTCCGATTCCGATAACCGAGCAAGAAATGGCGACCGTTTGAAGTCAGCAGAATCTGTCTGCCAGCAACCGCCGACTCGGCTGTGGGGCAAATAATGAGGTCGCCGACTCGGCGAAATTAGGCTGACAAAATCTTCATTTTTTCCAGAAGCTCAGGACGACTCGGCTGTCTTGGCACTTTTTGGGTAGCCGACTCGGCGGTGTCTAATCTCAAGTTTTATGCGTGTTTTTCTCCGGGCTTTCTTTGGGCTTAGGGTTAATTACCCTCATTAGTATAAATAGGCTCCTTAATCATGCTGAGTCTCTTCTTCTTCCTCCCTTTAACTTTTACTTAGTTTTTGCTTAGTTCTTCCATCAATTTAGCTTTTCAATTACTCTTAGTTTTAGATTTTAATTATTGTTCTTCAATATTGCTTTTGAGACTCAATCATCCTTCAAGTTGTAAGTTTTCTTTAGTCTTAATTCTTAGTCTTAATCCATTGTATTAGCTTAAGTTTTGTTAGTTGAACATTAATCCCTAGTTTGAATCATCCTTTAATAATAATTTCATTTTCTCCATTATTGCTTGGTATTCATTGTTATTGCTATTAAGTAGTTCATTATTGCTCATTCCATTTCATCACCTTATTCATTGTCATTCATGTTTAGTATTAAATTTGAATTGATATCCATTGCATTTATCATGACTAGTGAGTAGATCCATTTTTCTAGGGTTAGGGTTTGAACCTATTAGTTGAGCATGATTTGATTCTTGGATGTGTCTATGAAACTATGGATTAAAGTGATTAAATTGTGCTAATTAACCCTAAATTAAATATGCCTTGTCGAACCATTCAATAGAACTAGCGTGTGAGATTGGGATCGCCTTTGCTTTAGGGTAAACTTTAGTTAAATTCTTATTAATTCGTTCAATAAAGTTAACGCGTGAGAATTGAATTAATAGGGTCTAAATCTAATAGTTAATCAACAGAGCGAGAGTTTGAGATTAACAAGATCAAGTTTAATCACACAATTAATCCTACACTTCATAGACACTAATGAGAATTGGATCATGCAAGACTTTAGGGGATGCCCGACACCCTAGATCTCATCATCATATAGTTAAACCACATTTCAATTATTGCATTCTTAGTTGCTAGCTACAAACCAATCAATATTTTTATTCCCTCTAGCAATCTAATCAACCTAAATCGTAAAGTCCATTGTCCCAAGCTTCCTTGTGTTCGACCCGCGACTACACGTACACCGTGCGCTTGCGGTTAAATAAAATTTGCACATCAAGCGTCGAGAACCTTTTCGACGAATTGTATGGATGCAATACATGTACTCCTCATATATAATGCTTACATGGTGCTAATTATTCTCTTTAATATAAAGACGGATAGATTTGAACTTGTAATTGATTAATGATACCATATCGTAAAATTACTTCATCCAAAAACTTAACTAATTATGATTAAAGCCCCATGAAATCTTATATTATAGAAGTATATATACTCTATAAAAAAGGAGAACGTCACATTTAATTAACAACTATTCACCATCACAAAACATAGAATGATTACATTATATTGCTTTTTATATATATATATATATTTCTTCTTTCATATAAAACCCTAATTACTTCTTATTATAGTTTTCTTTTTAATAATGCTATTATATGGTAATATATTGAAATTTGTACCTAAATAATTATAATTATTATATAATAAGTTAAATAACTATTATATATTTAATTAATCCCCCTTCTAGGCCTAACTTCTACCTTAAGAGGTTGAGCCATCTCACAAGATAGTTTAAGCTCTTCAGACAAATCAACAGTACAACCCGAAGAAGTGGCCCATTCAAACTCATGGAGCAATGATGCAACCCAATATGTCACAGTAGTCAGGCCCAATACCTTACCCGGGCAAGACCGTCTACCCGACCCGAAAGGAGCTAACCGAAGATCCGACCCGAGAACTGAGAACTCACAATTAGGATCCGAGCCCATGAACCTATTGGGCTCAAATTCAAGTGGGTCAGCCCATACATTTGGGTCTCTTGCAATGGCCCACATGTTAACACTAGCTGTTGTCCCAGCTGGCACGTGATACCCATCAATTGTGGTATCCTCGATAGAAAGACGTGACCATGAGAGAAGTGGGCCCGGTGGGTGAAGCCTGAGAACTTCATTAATCACAGCCGTTAAATACACGAGTGATGGGAGATCTGATTCAGTAACGCCACGTGTCCTCCCTACGACATTGTCTAATTCTTGATGAATTTTTGATTGAATATTAGGGTGTAGGACTAATCTTGCTAGAATCCATTCGATTAATACTGATATGGAATCTGTCCCCCTGAATATCATTTCCTACACATAATTGAAAATTATAACAAATTAATTAAATATAAAAAGTTAATAGAAAATTAAAGATAAATAAATAAAACAGTCTTATATAAAACATATTTTATTGAACTGATGCATTTACATATAGTTTGTTAAAGTAATTGAAAATGATTGATTAGAAAAATGAGTTAAATATATGAATCTATCCCATAATTGTAACGGTCTCATACTAGTCGAGCTGTAATTATTTTAGACATTTTATAATCCATGAAAATCTAGTATAAAAATACTTTAAGTTTTATTAATATCTATCGTGTAATGAGTGATTAATTCAATAACATTTGAATACTTGAGAGGCTTTATGGATATTATTAATAAATTATAAGTAATAATTTAAATTTAAAGATTAATTAATGATTCCCCTAGATGATTTAAGTATATATTAGCAAAAAATGGAATAATGTTCATAATTAAATAATGTGTACTAATTAAAATACTTACCCAAAGAATTGCAATCATATCAGAATCCGATAGTTTATCCTTTTGTTTAAGAGACAACAAAACGTCAACAAAGTCCCGGTTCAAGTGAACCGGATCAGACCGGTGCTCTTCAATTATCCGTCCAACAAACCGGTTGACTTTAGGAACAAGTTGAGAGCATCTAGACCGGATTTTTTGAAAGTCAAAATCAGAAAGCCAAGAAAGATGATCACCTAAATTAAGTATACCAAGTAAATCATACCCTTCTTCAACCATTTCTTTTAACCCATTATTTTCTATATTTATATCTCCAAAAACGGAGCCCATCATGTTACTTAAAGAAGCCCATCTCAATATTTCTCTTGCATGAAAAGGCCCATTTTGGGCCCATATGGTTTTAATCATTTGGCAACCTATTTCAGCTCTTTGGGCCTCATAGGCTTTAATTTGTTTTGGGTTGAACATGTGGGTCCCAGCGATCCGACGGAGGGTCCGCCAGTAGGACCCATATGGGGCAAACCCGATTGATCTATTAAACATTAAACCATATGCAGATTCTTGATCAGGCCGGTCAACAAAGACCGGACTGTTCAAAATCTCTTTAGCAACATCAGGATTACATGTTACAATCATACGAGTGTTACCGACACTAAAGGCCATTAGCCTTTTAGAATTATAATGTTCCGCCATTAAGGTAATTTTTTGATGGGCCAAGCCCATTTTAAGGCTAATGCTTCCAAGGATAGGCCAACCATTTGGGCCTGGAATGGGCTTTTTAGCCCAATGACATAAGTGGGTCCATGAGTATTTCCCCCATGCTGGCCCACCTTGATGAGCCCAATAAAATAGGCTCATGGCTAGCCATGTTAGGGTTAGGAGAACAAAGAAGGAAAATAGGTTGGTTATAGTTAGTTGATTGTATTTTGAGGCTAAAGCAAAGAGCCATAAAGAGTCAACTTGTGAACTCATTTTGAGAATGGAAGATGAATAAAAAAAACAAGGTGTTTGTTGTGTTGGGAGGAATATAGAGAAGTAGTGAGGTGTATATATAGTGGTTTTTAAGAATAGAATAAGAACCAAATGAAAGTGATTGTATAGAAGAAAAGAGATTTGGTCAACTCTCTTTTAGGATTTGGGGATGTTTCATTTCTAAGTTAATACAAGGTAATTTATGAGAAGTTAACTAGGAAATTTAGGTCATGTTTTGAGAGACCGTCTTTCAAAGAGAGACTGTCTCTAACAACTAGGAAATTTAGGTTAGATTTTCAGCCACAGTTTTGAAAGATCGTCTTTCAAAGAGACGATCTCAAAACAAAAGGTCCATGTTTTTATTTTCTCTGTAATTTGTATTAATTGGGCTATTTGGCCCATATATATCTAATGCGTCTCTAGGAAAGACCGTCTCTAACAATAATTTGTCATTTTGATTTAGAAAACTGGATAGAAGGAGTAATTTAAATCTTTTAGTGGTTATGTGGTTAAAATACTATTTTAAAACTATCAATTTTCAGAAAAAGTGACATTTAAAATAGGAGTTAGTGGTGCATATAGTTGATTTTACAAAATCAATAGCATTCTAAATAAAAAATGACTAAGATTTTTCATGATAAAAATATATTATATTCGAAATGCTATAACAACTAATATTGTTGAACAAGTAATAACTTTTTTTTTTTTTTTGAAGATAACAAGTAATAACTTAAATGACTAACTACAACTAATAACTACTTAGACGATTAACAATTACTTCTCAATTACATTGCCTAATTTTTTTATTTTAGATATTATAATCACGTATAAGCATTTAATTATTAACTAAAATGGTTTAAAATTTTAGATATTATAATCAAATTATGTACGTGTCAATGTATTGTTGATGCCTAATTTTTTTATTTTTATTTTCTAACATAACCTTCAATTGCTACAAATGTCATATTTCTTGAAAAATTTATCAATAATAATATAATCACTTGTTTATTTTAATTTCCTACATTAATATTAACTTTTGATTAACTATGAAAAATACAAACTTAGATATATTTCCTTAAAAGATATCTAACATGTTAAAAATCAAACTATAGAAAATTATATGATAAAAAAAATTAGCAAATTAGTTAAAATTAGGAAAAAAACCCTTTTAGTTGGTGTTATTATATTAACAAAAAGTTGTAATATTATTGGCAATTTTCTTATTTTCTTTTTGAATTATTTACCATGAAATCAAAGAGGTGAGGGTTTATCCTTTCATCTTAAAATTAGTATATATATATATATATATATATATATATATATATATATATATATATATATATATATAATATATA
>JAAKBH010000492.1:0-242282 GCA_019776075.1 Amaranthus palmeri
CCTTTGCTAGAGCATAATACATGTATGATACTGCAGCCCACGTGTCTTGATGTTGAACATTGAAATCATGATTGCTGCACACTTGTTGTTTATGCTGAATTCTTTATTCCATACTTGTCTTAAGACCTATAGGCTACTCCTTCATATCATAATCCAACATCCCCCCTCAAACTAGTGATCTTGGTAAGACACCTAGTTTGCTAAGTAACCGTTTAAAATGTGTAGATGGTAAAATCTTGTAAATACATCTGCAATCTGATTTTCGTAGGTAAGTATGACAATTGTAATAAACCTTCTAACACTTTTCTAGTGAAATGATAATCGATGTCTATATGTTTGGTCCGCTCGTGAAACACTGAATTTTTTCCTATGAAAATAGTTGATGGTTGTCACAAAAGAGAGTTATAGGTTTACTGATATTAACAGAAGTTCTTCAAGCAACCTAATAAACCATGTACATCGGATACAGCACTAGACATGGCTCTGTACTCAGCTTCGGAGCTGGATTTTGATGCAGTTTGTTGCTTTTTACTTTTCCAACTAATAAGAATTCCCTAACATCATTAAATATCCTGTAATAGACCTTCTCGTATCTATACAAGATCCCCAATCAGAATCAGAATAACGCCTGTAATACACGTTGATCTGACCTTTTAATTTGATACCTTGAACCACCTGTTGAAAAAACATAGTTTAAGGTACGAAGCAAAGCTTTCCCCATGGAACTTCTAGGAGCCTGCATAAATTGGCTAAGACTCTGAATGTATATGCCAGATCAGGTCTTGTATTAGTTAGAAAACTAAAAACTTTCCTACTAATCTCTGATAGAGTGTAGGATCTGCAAGAAGAATACCCTCCTGAGCTGATACATTTTGGTTATTAAGAGGGTAAAGGAGTGACTACATGTTTAAATTCCTTTACTCCACTTGTTTGGAGTAGTTCTTTTGTGAATTTATGTTGGGTAAGAGTCATACCATCATGTTGGTGACTAACTTCCATTCCAAGAAAAAAAATGTAATTCTCCCAAATCTTTTATAGTTAAAAACTTGATCAAGGTGTGATTTTAGGAATAAAATCTCTGTATTATCATCACCTGTAACAATGATGTCATTAACGTACGCCGCTACAATGGTAATCTTTTGTTGTTGTTTCTTTAGAAACAAAGAATAATCATTTTTTGTTTGAACATATCCTAAGGATTTTAGTTCATTCAAAAGCTTGATGTACCATTGTCTAGAAGCTTGTTTAAGACCATACAAAGATTTCTGTAGAAGACATACTTGATTAGGTTTACATATCATTCCTTCGGGTATTTTCATAAAAACTTTTTCATGCAAATCGCCATGAAGAAATGCATTATTTATATCTAGTTGATGTACTTTCCATTTTGAACTGGCTGCTATGGCAAGAATACATTTAATGGTAGACATCTTCAGTACAGGGGAGGAGGTTTCATCATAGTCAATACCACGTTTTTGATTAAAACCTTTGGCAACAAGTCTTGCTTTGTACCTTTCTAAGCTTCCATCTGCCTTTAATTTGATTTTGTAAACCCATTTACTTTGGATGGCCTTTTTGCCTTTTGGTAGGTCAACAATCTCCTATGTCTTATTTTTATCTAACGCATCAAGCTCTTTGTTCATGGCAACAATCCAATTAGGATCATTAGAAGCCTCTTTGTAATTATAAGGCTCTATAAATTTATCTTGTAGAAGAGCAATCTTCTGATGTTTATGAGGCAAACTACTATATTGAACAATATTACACCAAGATTGGTTTTTAGACAGACAAGCATAATCTTGAAGATACTTTGGTTTGCTAGATGTTCTATTAGTTTTTCTTGGTTCTAACGAAACAGATGGTTTACTACTTTGGGCATGTTGTTTAAAATGACTTATTTGCTCACTATTGTTGTGCTCAAATTCTTTATTTAGGTCATTTCTTTGCCATTGTTACTGTCATAAGGCAAGAAAATTTGTTTTATTGTTTCATTGTTAGATCTCAAATAATGGAAAGGAAAAAAAATTTCATAGAACTTCACATATCTAGAAGTGTATACTATTTTGCTATTGAGACAATACAATTTGTATGCCTTTTGTGTTTGAGAATATCCAATAAAAACACTTACTTGTGCCCTTGGATCAAACTTTGTTCTACCTTTCTTTAGTGTAGATGCAAAACACAAGCATCCAAATGCCTTTAGCATTTGGTATTGAGGCTTTTTGTTGTGCAGCTTTTCATATGGAGTGGAATTTTTTAATATACCTAAGGGCATCTTATTAATGATGTGCACAGCACATTCAACACAATCTCCCCAAAAATTGTTGGGTACTTTTGACTGGAAAATAAGGCTCTTGATACTTCTGTTAGATGCCTATGTTTTCTTTCAACCACCCCATTTTGTTGGGGTGTGTTGGTACAACTTGATTGAAGGCATATACCTTTCTCATTATAGAAACACAAGATATCTCCATGTGATAGCTCTTTAGCATTATCTGTTCTGACCACTTTGATCTGCTTCTCAAATTGAGTTTCAACATATGAATAAAATTTCTTAAAGCATGTCAAAAAAACTGATTTATGTTGAATAAGAAAAATCCACGTGTATCTACTGTAATCATCTACTATTGTGATGAACATAGTACACTTGTTTCTTGATTGAAGTCTAATAGGACCCCATATATCGACATGGATTAATTGAAACACATCAGTTGTTTGTATTGAGCTTTTATTAAAAACTAATCTTGTTTGTTTAGCTAATGGACAAACAGTGCAAAAAAATTATGTTTCAGCCTTATTTGTGCTCAGATCAGGAAGAATTTGTTTCATTTTGTTGAATGGTAGGTGTCCCAATCTGAGATGCCACATTTTAGCTTCTTTTATGCTACTGTCTGTCTTCTGTGAAGCATCATGCTCACATTTATGTGCTTCTGATTCTTAACTGCATCTAGTGTGTAAGTACCATAGTCCCTTTTGCTTGTAACCAAGAAGCAAATGCTTCTTCTATTGCTCCTGAAGAAAGCACGTATTAGAATAGAAAGTCACACTGCATTTATGTTGTGAAAGAAGTTTGTGCACAGAGATCAAGTTGAAATGAAAGAGAGGCACATACAATACATCCTTTAAGCACAAACCATTAGGTAAATAAACATCACCTACATGTTGCACTTTAACTTTCCTTCCATCAGGAACTATGATACTATGGCACTTATTAGTTAGGGTTTTCAATTCATTAAACAACTCTTTTTGACAGCACATATGATCAGTTGCACCCGAGTCTATTATCAATTTTGGATAGTTTTGTGAGGAGTAATTGTTACCTGTGAGTTGTGCTGAGTTGGAAGTATGGGAAACCTCTTGTACATCAGTTATAGCATATCGTTTATTAAGGAGAGACATTAATTGAACTTACTGTTCTTGGGTAATCTTGGGTTCAGAAAGCTTGTTCTCTTGCTGCATAGAATCAATAACAACAACATTAACCTTGCTTTCTGCTCATTCTCTTTGCTCCATGTATTATTCTTGTGCTTAGGTGGATAACCATGCACTTTCCAACACCTTTCAATGGTGTGTCCTTGTATCTTGCTTGCAAATCCTCTATATTTTGCTTCATAATGCTTTCTGTTGGCCCATTTAAGTTTTGATGATGACTTAACTTTTAGAAACAAACAAATTATTTTTGAGATTGTTTTTATAGGTCATATATCTGATTGTCAAGATCGTCGAAAGCACCTTAGAAAGTTGTAGAAGAGCATTGCAAGTCTACGTCAAATACTTAAGTCACTTGGATCGGTTCCAGATTGGTCGTCAAAATTGAAGACTGTCCAGACGGAGACAACACGGTGTTCCCAACGCAACTAGTCAGAGAAAAAGTCAACTAGAAATAAGGGAAATAAATTTTTATTTTAATTTTCTTTTTATTAAGTTGTACGGGTGAAAAACTGATTTGCAAAAGGATTTTAATTTCATGCCGTATACTCGGAGTAACTCCCAAGTTTCATACCCACTACTCCCAAATTTTATGCCCACTACTCCCACGTTTTGGAACATGGGTTTATGGGTAAAACTAAGTCTCATGTGTATATAAAAAGAATTTTCATAACCGGCACATTTTTGAGACATTCATTTATGTTGTCGAGTGCCCCATCAAGAATTTCGTGAGATACAATTCAAGAAAGAGGAAAAATTTAATTGTTCTTAATTGCCTATTAATTCATTTAATTTTTCCTTGTGCTTTTCTTAGATTTTCATCCAATTTGAGAATTCTATTTGTAAAGGTTTTTTGAGTGTGTAAACTTAGACTTTGGGAAGTCTAAGGGGGAATTTAGAGAATTTTATGTAAAGAGAGAAAAGAAATGAGAAGGAGAACCGAGAAGGAGAAGGAGAATTAGGCCAAGAGAAGAGAAGGAGAAATTTTATGTAATAGAGTTGTAAATTACATAAAGTTTAATAAAAAAAGTTGAAATCCCAAGTGGTCGTGGCTTTCTTTCTTTTAAGGCCAAGAAAGTTTCCACGTTAAATCTTTGAGTTCCTTAAAGTTTCTTTTTATTGCTTTGAGTATTTTTTTAAAAAAAATTCCGCAAGAAACAGGGCAAAAATACTCCTAAGGGCGACACAACAATTCACCACCCCTCTTGTTGCGTTCTTTATCTCTAAGTGTTTCTACAATTGGTATCAGAGCCTTGTTCCTCATTTGATCAGGAAAGCCTGAGAGCCGAATCTTAGTGTAATAGAGATGTTGAAAATGAATGAACGAATGGAAGAAGGTTACTCTACTGAGAGAGCACCAATGTTCGATGGTAAATTCTACACGTATTGGAAGAATAGAATGGAAATCTTCATCAAAGCCGAGAACTATCAAGTTTGGAGAGTCATTGAAATTGGAGATTTCGAGGTAACAACTACCAACTCCAATAACGAGACTGTTCCCAAACCGATAACAGAATATGAGAAGGAAGATTTTCAGAATATGGAGATGAATGCTCTTGCTATCTACTAACTTCGCTGTGGGCTTGGTCCAAATGAACACAATCGCATTATGGGTTGCAAAACAGCAAAACAAATTTGGGATCTGCTAGAAGTTACCCATGAAGGAACAAGTGAAGTAAAGCGTTCCAAGATTGACTTGCTCATGTCAAAATACGAAAGATTTATTATGGAACCTAGAGAAAGCATTCAAGAAATGTTTACTAGATTCACTAACATCACAAATGAGCTTGTCTCCCTTGGAAGGATAATTTTCTCTGATGGACAGGTACAAAAAATCCTAAGAAGCCTACCTCAAGATGATCGCTGGAGAGCTAAGGTCACATCCATTCAAGAATCTAAAGATTTCACAAAGTTTAACCTGGAAGAGTTAGCTGGTTCTCTGATGACACATGAATTGCATCTAGGAACAGCGGACAGTTCTAGGAACAAAGGTCTGGCTCTGACAGAAAATGATAAAGAAGAATCAGAAAATGACGAGGAAGTGGCAGCAATGTTGGTACGGAAATTCAAGAAGTTCTTCAGGAACAACAGATATAATAATCAAAGAAACAACAAAGAAACAGGAACTCCAAACTCCAAAACCAACTTTGAATGTCACAAATGTGGAAGTACCGATCACTTCATCAAAGAATGCCCTCAATGGAAGAACGAGAAGGGTAAAGGCAAGGCAAGGGAAACAGGAAGCCAACCAGTAAAAGGGAACTTCAACAAAGCTGATTTTCGCAAAGCCATGATAGGTGCATGGGGAGAATCCGAAAGCGAAGCCGAAACCGAAGCTCCCGTTGAAGAAGAAACAGCCAATCTCTGTCTCATGGCTACACATGACGAGAAGTCCAAAGGAAAAGAGGTATTGTCGTCTAATTCATTTCATAATTACTTATTCAAATTGGATAAACATAAATTGATTAAAATGATTTTGGAGACTCAAGAAAATCTGGAAAAACGAACAGTCATCTGTCTCCAAATAGAAAAAAGACCTTAAGGCTAGTAAAGACCAAATATCCTACCTAAATTCTTTTAGGTCCGATGTGCAAACTCGATTTTTTGATTTACTTGATAAAAACGTGATGTTAAAAGAAGCTATAGAAAAGGTTAAACAAGAAAACATCATGTTAAATATTGAATTAAATCAATATAAATTGTTAGGAATAGAATTAAAAGTCGAGTCCATTCAAGAGATTAAGAATGATTTTAATAAGATAAAGTTAGACCTAGAATCCGCCAAAAATGAAAATGAACAACTTAAGCTTGAATTAAATTCAAGAGAAAAAGGGAAAATCAAATAGGTTCCCAAATGGATTCTTAACGCTAAAACCAAAGGAACTAAAGGTTTAGGATACAATAAATATGATAAAAAGAAGAAGGTCTATATCGATTTCCCAAGTAGTAAGATATGTTCCTTTTGTGGCAAGACGGACCTGAAACATCAATGTTTAAAAAGCGAACAACATAACAAAACGAACCAAATATATGTCGATAGAGTTTGGATTAAGAAATATGATTCTTGTATAATCGACATGGAACCCAAGGATGGCTGGGTTCCACCATCTAACAACTAAGTTCGTTTTGCAGGTTCTAGTGAGGGGGAACAGCTCATGTTATCTCGACTGTGGCTGTTCCAAGCACATGACAGGCGATAGATAAAAGTTTCTCTCATTAGAAGCCTATGATGGAGGAACTGTGACCTTTGGCGACAACATGAAAGGAGAAATAATTGCAAAAGGAAAGATAGGAAGGTCAAGTTCCCATGTTATATACAATGTATTTTTAGTCGAGAATTTAAAACACAATCTTTTAAGTATCTCTCAATTTTGCGACAAAGGTAACTCTGTAAACTTTACTTCTGAAAAGTGCATCATTTCTAGGAACGACACAGGAGACACCATACTGGAAGGAGTCAGAAAAGGGAACACCTACGTGGTGGACCTATACACTGTTCTTAAAACCAGTCTAACGTGTCTGAGCGTTATAGAAGATGACCCTCTTTTTTGGCATAAACGATTAGGTCATGCTAGTTTTTCTTTGCTTAATACTTTACGATCTAAAGACCTAGTAAGAGAATTACCGTCCCTTAAATTTCAAAAGGATGAGGTATGTGATCCATGTGCCAAAGGAAAACATGCAAGGTTATCCTTCAAACCTAAAAATGTCGTGACCACCTCAAGGCCACTTGAATTAATTCATATGGATCTTTGTGGACCAATGAGAATCCAAAGTCGAAGCGGTAAGCGATATGTATTTGTTATAGTTGATGATTACAGTTGATTTACATGGACATTATTTTTATCTAGCAAAGATGAGGCTTTTGATGAATTTGTTGCATTTGCCACTAAAATTCAAAAATCTAGTAAAAATCAACTTGTCCACATAAGATCGGATCATGGTAAGGAATTTGAAAATTCAAGGTTTATGGACTATTGTAATGAGCATGGTTTAAGTCACAATTTCTCCGCACCTAGAACACCACAACAAAATGGTGTGGTTGAACGTAAAATAGAACCTTAGAGGAAATGGCTAGAACCATGTTAATAGCTAGTGGTCTACCTAGAAATTTTTGGGCCGAAGCCGTTAATACTGCATGTTATATATTAAATCGTGTAGTAATTAGACCGATCACTTCTAAAACCCCCTACGAACTATTTAAAGGAATTAAACCTAATATTGCATATTTTCGAGTCTTTGGATGTCGATGATTTGTGCATGTAAATGGAAAACAAAATATAGGTAAATTCGATGAAAGAAGTGATGAAGCAGTATTTCTCGGCTATTCATCTCACAGTAAAGCTTATAGAGTTTATAATAAGAAAACTATGTGTGTTGAGGAATTTGTTCACATTATATTTGATGAAACTAATTTTATGACAAGTGAACAAGAAACAGGTGATTTTGAGATAGGTCTTGCTAATCTGGACGATGAATAAAATACACAAAAGGAGCAAGATCAAGAAGATCAACAACAGGTTCAGAATGCTGAACCAAATCAAGAACAGGAACAACAGGCAGATCTGGATCAGCCTGCCGTTCCTAATCCAGATATCCCTAGAGAAGTTCAAGAAGAAAGAATTGATGCTGAGCCAAATCAGAATCAAGTCAGTGAGCCTACTTCCACATCTGTCTCCACCAGAGACTTTGTTCCAAAACTGTGGAAACACCAAAAGTCACATCCACTAGACTTGATCCTAAGCAATATGAGTAGAGGCATACAAACTAGATCCCAAATGAGAAACTTCAGATTGGGTAGTTGCAATGCAAGATGAATTAAATGAGTTTGAAAGAAATAAAGTATGGAACTTGGAACCTAAACCCAAGAACAAAAAGATAATTGGGTTAAAATGGGTATTTAGGAACAAGCTGGACGAGCATGACACAATAGTCAGGAATAAACAAGGTTGGTGGTAAAAGGATACAATCAACAGGAAAGTATTGACTATACTGAAACTTTTGCTCATGTAGCTAGATTAGAAGCTATTAGAATTTTTATTTCTTTTGCTGCTTTCATGAATTTTAAATTATATCAAATGGACATGAAATGTGCATTCTTAAATGGTTTTCTTGAAGAAGAAGTATTTGTGGAACAGCCACCTGGCTTTGAAAACCCAATTTCTCCGGATCACGTCTACAAGCTTGATAAAGCTCTTTATGGGCTAAAACAAGCACCTAGACAATGGTACGAGAGATTATCTAAGTTTTTGATTGATAACAAGTTCATACGAGATAAAATTGATAAAACCTTATTCTTTAAGAATAAAGGTTCAGATATTTTAGTTGTTCAAATATATGTTGATGATATTATTTTTGGTGCTACTAATGAATCGTTATGTAAGGAATTTGGTGACCTAATGAGTAATGAATTCGAAATGAGTATGATGGGAGAATTAAATTTCTTCCTTGGTTTGCAAATTAAACAAACTGCTAACGGTATTTTTATTCATCAACAAAAGTATATAAAAGAACTCCTAAAGAAATATGGATTAGATAATGCTAAGACAAACCATACACCCATGGCCACTAACATTAGATTAGATGAAGACTCTAACGGAATTAGTGTTGACCAAACAATGTATAGAGGCATGATAGGATCACTAGTTCACTACTATACTTAACTGCTAGTAGACCCGATATATCCTTTAGTGTTGGTTTGTGTGCTAGATTTCAATCAAATCCTAAAGAATCACATCATACAGCAGTAAAAAGAATTCTAAGATATTTAAAGGGAACATATGACTTATCCCTATTTTATCCTAAAAGTGATGTCTATGACTTGAAAGGGTGTAGTGATGCAGATTATGCAGGAGATCTTGTGAATAGAAAAAGCACTTCAGGAATGGTACAGTTTCTTGGATCTTTTTTGGTATCATGGAGCTCCTAGAAACAGAACACAGAAGCTGAATATGTAGCAGCAGCAACCTGTTGTTCCCAAATGCTGTGGATTAAACAACAGCTAAGAGATTTTGGTATTAAACTTGAATGTGTTCCTATTTATTGTGATAATATTAGTGCCATTTGCATTTCTAAAGATCCAGTGCATCATTCAAGAGTTAAACATATTCATATTAGGCATCATTTTCTTAAGGATAATGTCGAGCATAAAATATAATTGTTAAACATGTCAATACTAGTGATCAAGTTGCAGATGTCATGACCAAACCGCTTCCAAGGGAACAATTCGAAAAGATGAGGTTGGAGCTAGGTATGATAAGGCTTCACTAAAGTTTAATGCTAGTATTCCTCCTCTAAACAACGTGAAAAATGGAAGGGTTAGATCAACCACAACAACCAAGATTGAACATTCAATCATTGCGAGATTTAGGTATGCATCTATTTAAGTATGTGCCATAAACATTGTCTTGATTGCTTGCTTAACTGAATAGACCTAGTAGCATAATTTATTTTATATTATTATATTAGTCTCATATTATAAATTTATTTCTCATACAAACAAAAATCACAAAAATTTATTTTATTTTTCCACAAATTCCAGCATTTTGTTTTATTTTATTTTATTTCGGTGAGCCAACTTAATTTAAGAAATGGAAGACGGATCATCAGGGTGTTTCGAAAATCA
This sequence comes from Amaranthus palmeri, assembly GCA_019776075.1. Classification (NCBI taxonomy): domain Eukaryota; kingdom Viridiplantae; phylum Streptophyta; class Magnoliopsida; order Caryophyllales; family Amaranthaceae; genus Amaranthus; species Amaranthus palmeri. The sequence goes on from JAAKBH010000492.1 coordinate 10,055, forward strand.
GACACTTAAATCGCTACATTCAACGAACTAATCCTTAAAGACTTAATAACTATTCGTTACACCTTATAAACCGTAACATGGAAGTAGTACAAACCTTTCATAAACCGTCCCTTCACACATTTAAAACCCCCACTTTCCAACGTCACATCCATCACACATAACTCACTACAACTTGTACTACTCCTTGCACGAAACCAGTTACCCTCTTCACATTTCATTTCTCTCTTTCTAAATCCCTAATCTTCATCCTTTCTACACCATGAAAACTCCCAAATCTTCCCAAGAACACTAAAGGCAAATCGCCCAAATTTGTTCAACCTGAACCACTCCAAATCATTCATCCTTCATCTAACATTCCTCAATCATCAACACCATCATCAAAACCCAAAACGACCAAACCCATGCATGCCGATACCAAAAGAACGTTTACTACCACCAAAGGAAGCTCGTCATCCAAGCCAGCAAAAAGGCCCAAGGTAGTGGATCCCGACAGTATAGAAGAGGTTGCTGAAGAGATGTCAGTAGGTTTCGGTTTAGACAAGTATTGGTACAATTCTACTCTTTTCCCTCAACTACATGCAATTTTAAGTAATCAGGGCTGGGAGGAATTAATGGGTAATTTTTCTTGCAATTCAATCTATCCACATCTTATGCGAGAATTTATTCAGAATTTTTCAATTGATAATGGGGGTAAGTTCAAGTACTATTAAAGATATTAAAATTGAATTTAATAGTTTAATGCTGGGAGAATGGTTTGAGGTTCCTGCAGTTGGGTTTGATAGATACTATGTGGGGTCAAAAATTGTCTTTTCTGGGATTACTGAAAAAACCGTTCTAAAATTCTTGGGAATTAATGATAAAAAACGATTCAGTCACAACTGCTTGTCTCCCCTCCACAAACTTTTATACAACATTGCCAGAAGATATATCTTACCACGCAATTCCAAGCGTAGTGAGGTGAATCTTCGCGACGCTACACTCATCTACTGTTTGGCTAACCATATCAAAATCAATTTTCCGTCTTTAATGGTTTCTCATCTAGCTGATTGTATTGAAAAGCACACAATGGTAGGTTATGGCGGGTTGTTAACATGCATTTTTAAGAAGTTTGGAGTCCTTTTGGATGGATTGGAATTCCCAATGAGCGCAAATAATAAAATCGGTGAGAGGTGCCTTGATAACTTGCACCTTCAATTAAATGAAAAAGGAATTCTAGAACATGCCATTAAGGAAGTAGAAGTGAGTTCTGACGACGAACAAGAAGAAAAAGAGAAAAAGGAAGAAGAAAGATTTGAGGGAGAAAAAGAAGCGGAAGAAGAGGAAAGGAAGGAAGAAGAGAAAAGAGATCAGGACGCTGTTCCCTCTGCCACTCCTAATGAGGCAGAGGTGAATGAGGAAGAGGTGCAAGCACAAACTGAGGGGGAAGGTTCTAAAGGAGAGGAAAAAGGTGAACTGGAGGAAGAAGCATCCAGTGAGAACTTAGAAGAGGAAGAGGTTGCAAAGCCTGTCCATGAGGAGCCTAGAAAAAGTCGAAGGTTGGCCTCCAAATGATTTGCAAACTTGGATGACATTGCTACTTCTTTACCTTCAATTAATTGCTTGCATTTCTTGATTCATGTTTAGGCATTTGCTTACTTAGTTTGCTGCTTACCTTCTTAATTTGTCTAATGCTTGCCTTAGAGCTGTGGATTGATAAAAACCCCTACTTTTTGATTGATGTCAAAAGGGGGAAGAAAGGCAACAAACTTAAGTTGATTCTTGTGAATACTACGCTTTACTTAGTCTTTGTTTGTTCTCTGTTTGTTACTAAAATATTTTACATGGTTTATGCTTTCATGTTCAAGGTTTATATTACTGTTTGATATGCTTAGGCTACGTTTATGATCATGGTTTGATTATTGTTTTTAATTTGATGTGGCTATTTGGATTAGTTGTTTGTCACTTATGCTTTAATTAGATTCTTACAACTTCATATTATTGAAGTTGCTTAAATTATTGTGTTTAATAATTTTTGTTTGTGTTTTGTTTAGTATTTTTTTAATAATTTTTTTAATTTGTTATTATACTTAATTTTGAAAACTTAAGTCATGTTTAACCACATGATTTTCGACAAGTTTAAAAATTAATTTATTAGAGTAATATGCTTGATTAAGTGTTTTAGTAAATTATTTGTGATGATTTGATTTACTAAATATGTTTGAACTTGTGTTAATCTCTAGCATGTTCAAGTTATATGTTTTACTCTATGTTTTACTTAAGTTTGTTTATAAAGTTTGCCATCATCAAAAAGGGGGAATTTGGCCCATTTGAGTTTTGATGATGACTTAACTTTTATAAACAAACAAATTATTTTTGAGATTGTTTTTATAGGTCATATATTTGATTGTCAAAATCGTCGATAGCACCTTAGAAAGTTGTAGAAGAACATTGCAAGTCTACGTTAAATACTTAAGTCACTTGGACCAGTTCCAGATTGGTCGTCAAAATTGAAGACTGTCCAGACGGAGACAACACAGTGTTCCCAACGCAACTAGTTAGAGAAAAAGTCAACGAGAAATAAGGGAAATAAATTTTTTTTTTATTAAGTTGTACGGGTGAAAAACTGATTTGCAAAAGGATTTTAATTGGCAATTAATAACTAACCACTTAAGAGAGCTTAAAATTTTAGATCCTATTTTATCTCCACAAAAATAGGACTTCTTATTCTTGACCTAATACTCAACCGTATACTCGAAGTAACTCCCAAGTTTCATACCCACTACTCCCAAATTTCATGCCCACTACTCCCACGTTTTGGAACATGGGTTTTAGGGTAAAACTAAGTCTCATGTGTATATAAAAAGAATTTTTATAACCGGCACATTTTTTAGACATTCATTTATATTGTCGAGTGCCCCATCAAGAATTTCGTGAGATCCAATTCAAGAAAGAGGAAAAATTTAATTGTTCTTAATTGCCAATTAATTCATTTAATTTTTCCTTGTGCTTTTCTTAGTTTTTCATCCAATTTGAGAATTCTATTTGTAAAGGTTTTTTGAGTGTGTAAACCTAGACTTCGGGAAGTCTAAGGGGGAATTTAGAGAATTTTATGTAAAGAGAGAAAAGAAACGAGAAGGAGAACCGAGAAGGAGAAGGAGAATTAGGCCTAGAGAAGCGAAGGAGAAATTTTATGTAATAGAGTTGTAAATTACATAAAGTTTAATAAAAGAAGTTGAAATCCCAAGTGGTCGTGGCTTTCTTTCTTTTAAGGCCAAGAAAGCTTCCACGTTAAATCGTTGAGTTCTTTAAAGTTTCTTTTTATTGTTTTGAGTATTTTTTTTTGTAAAAGTTACGCAAGAAACAGGGCAAAAATACTCATAAGGGCGACACAACAATTACCCCCACTCTTGTTGCGTTCTTTATCTCTAAGTGTTTCTACACTTTCTTTTCTCAACTTTGTGGGCCATTGTGTTTTCTTCAATTAGAACATCATCATTCTTGCCAATATTCAAATGGACTTGTTCTTGTACCAAGATTCCATATACCTCTGAGAGAGAGGGCAATTCCTTCATCATCATAAGGCTACTTCTTGTTTGTTTATACTTAGGATCTAATTTCATAAGAAATTGTATGATCCTATTTCTTTGTTGACTTTTGAGTGTCTTTTGACTTTGTCGGCATTCACACCCTGTGCATGTGCAAGAAGCAACAGGGTCTAAAGCTTCTAATTCATCCCATAATCCCTTGATGGTTGTGAAATAGTCTTCAATGTTCATCTCTTGTGTTTGGATGGTCTTGCTAAGAGCTTCTTGGATAGTAAAGAATTGAGCACTTGATGATTGCCCAAATCTTTGTTCTAGCTCCTCCCATATCTCCGTGGCTGTGTTAAGCCACAACACTGTTTTAGATATTTTTTCATCAACAGAATTTAAAAGCCATCCAATTACCACGTCATTGACCCTATCCCATGCTTTGGCAAGATATTGATTGTGAATAGCTCTCTTCACTGTTCCATTTACAAACCCCAATTTGTTCTTTCTTGAAAGTGCAATAGTCACAGCTCTTTTCCATCCTTTGAAGCCAACACCAGAAAAAACAGATGTAACAAGCCTCAACCCTATATCAATTGGGTGTAAATAGTATGGGTTTGATGGATTTTGTGTGGGATCAACTTGTTGTGGCTGTTTATATTACGATGTATATAATTACAATACAAATTACAACTCGGGAATTTGTATAAACCCCTTTGTTTGATGACAAAAAGAAACTTACAAGATGATTACAATGCAACAAATAAATTGAAGATAATTGCGTAACGATGAACGTTACCCGGAAACTTGATACAAATCGAAGGCGTGTGCTCACTATCCTTTTGTGATATTTCCCCCACAAAGGTACTTGGGTTGATGTTTGGAAATTCACAACGAGATACAATCGATTACAACACAACCTTAGTACTTAGGTTGTATTATGAAATAACAAAGTGTTTGAGAAACTATAAGTTGTGGAAATGCACTAACAAAAGTTAATTACTCTTTTGTATGCAAAGAACAAATGAGAAAGACTTAGAAAATCAGAAGAAGAGTAAGGAAAGGTGTATCTATTCTTCATCCAAGGACCTCTATTTATACTCAATAGAGGATCCTTGCTCATAATCACCAATTGATTATGATTAATCACCAACATCAATGCTATTAACAATTAGCATTATTCTCCACCATAAATCAGAGATTATTGGAGCATTAAGATAGAATCCTAGGCATTAAACACAAGAAAACGGGAAGAAAAGGCAACGGTCACATTCCAGTGACCTATCGCCGAGTCGGCGACGAGTCCAAGAAAGGGACCGCCGACTCGGCGCCAACCCTCTGACCAAAACCTCATTTTCCAGAGAGCTAAAGCCGACTCGGCTTTAGCTATACCAAGGGGACCGCCGAGTCGGCTTTAGCTCACTGACTTGGTGCCCCTTGTTTTCTTGTGTTATCTTAGAATACCTATTTGGACCCCGTAAATTAATACGTATATTGTCCCACTATTAGAATAGCTTTAATTGATACATTACGGACTTAAACTGTCCCACTACCTTAGTAGTACTAGGTGATTAAATACTCAGGATTATTATTATTATACACTAAATGTCCAACAATCCTCCCCCATTTTGGGTATAATAAGCTTCTCATTTACCAAAACTCATAATACATTTTATGCATCAACGCTAATATCCCTACGGATTGAATTAACGCCTAGTACAACACACTTAACAAGTGATCGAGCCAGAATTGATTTCCATAAGGAATTGAATCAAATGACCCTTCCGACCACTTGAAGATGTAGTACACACAAAACAAATAACACAAAGTTATTAACTTGACACATTATAAGGCCGTGTCCGTATCTTATTCATAAGTTTATCATAGTCATTATGCCAATCTTGACTACTTGAAGCGGCCACACTTCAAACTTATATAGGTAGGTTCTCATTACGTATAAAACATATCCCCGTGACGTGGATATAACACCAAGAGCTCTTCAACTCTTGATCTTGAGAACTTTCAAGACGACTACCTTATTCCATCACGGTACAAAGCAACGATGGGTCATATGTTGCTTTAACAAAAACCAAGAGGACTTTACCACATTGAATTCAGACATGATGTTACTCATGCGTGAATTGGGCTTTCCCAAATGATTTTACTGACATAAAACGATCTCAACTGAGGCTTTCTCAATTGAGTCTCTATTCATGGCTTTTGTAAACGAATCCGCCACATTGAACTTAGTGTTCACATAGTCAAAAGTTATGACCCCGTTAATGATAAGTCCTTGCACTAGGCTATGCCTAAGAGCAATATGACGAGACTTACCATTATATACTTGACTATACGCTCTACCTAAAGCCGTCATGCAATCCGCATGGATTGCCACCGGTGATATAGGCTTAGGTAACAAAGGTATCTCAAACATGAGATTCCTCAACCACTCTTCTTCACTAGCTGCTGAAGCTAAAGCGATAAACTCAGCTGACATAGTAGAGTCGGCTATACATGTTTGTTTCTTAGAAGACCAAGAAATGGCACCTCCCCCATAAACAAACACCCATCCACTAGTAGAAGAGTTATCCTCTTCATTAGTGATCCAACTAGCGTCAGAATAACCTTCTAGAATAGGAGGTTCTCCGCTATACGCAATAACATAATCCTTGGTACGCAACAAGTATCTTAATATTCTTCTTATCGCCATCCAATGATGGGGACCTGGGTTACTAGTAAATCTACTAAGTTTACCCACCGCAAATGCTATGTCAGGCCTTGTACTAGTCATAGCATACATCTAAGATCCTATGACCTTTGAATACTCCAATTGTGAAATTGGTTGACCGGTATGTTTCGTAAACTTCATACCCGGTTCCATGGGAGTAGAGACCGGCGCTTTATCAAGCATATTAAACCGCTTAAGTATCTTCTCCACATAGTGAGCCTGACTAAACTTAATACGGTTCCCTTGCCTTATGATCTTAATGCCTAAGATCACATCAGCCTCCCCCATATCCTTCATCTGAAAGGATCTAGACAAAAAGTCTTTTGTCTCTTGGACTTGTGCTTTACAAGTTCCAAAGATAAGCATATCATCGACGTATAGGCAAATGATAACACCATTACCATGGCTATCAAACTTGCTATACACACACTTATCGGCTTGATTCAACTTAAATCCAAAAGACAATATAGTTTCATCAAATTTTTGATGCCACTGTTTAGGTGCTTGCTTAAGTCCATACAAAGACTTGACAAGTTTACACACCTTTTGTTCTTGTCCTTCCAAAACAAACCCTTCGGGTTGTTTCATATAAACTTCCTCATCTAATTCCCCATATAGAAATGTGGTTTTAACATCCATTTGATGTATTTCTAGATGATAGACCGTAGCTAACGCTACCAATAACCGAATAGTGGTAATTCTTGCAACCGGTCTATACATATACACTATACATAAACTATATACACTATACATAAATATATAATGATAAACGAAAAATATATACATTAATTAAAAAAATGTACAAAATATAAACTATACATAAAAATTAAAAATACAATAAATATATGTAAATAAATCTATACATATACACTAAAAATAAAAAAAATTAAAAAATTAAAAAATAACCACCACGACTAGAGCGACTACCACCACCGTGACTATAATGCGATCACCGGGATCCACCCGATCCACCTGGGCTACTACCCATATCACCACCCCTACCTTGGCGACTACCTACTCTCGAACCACGGAATGCATCACTGCTTTCTCGTGTAATGCATTCCGTAAATTTTGGCTAGTATCTTCGAGAGATTGTAAACGCTCTCGCATTTCTCTTAACTCATCTCTAATAGGCACCCTCTCTTCGAGTTGAGCTTGCATGAATATGCGAAATTCATTCATGTTTTACTTCATCGCATCAAGGTGCGCTCTCATTTCATTCTTGAGTTTCGTGCTGTTCTCTGGGCGTGAATTGGTTCTCAAAAAGGTTAGGATAGTAGTATTCGTTGGCGTATCCGAAACCATAATACCCTGGGTATGAAGGTGATTTTTTATTATTATTTACAGCCATGATCGCCTCTACATAAATTTTAGAGTAATCAGGTTCTTCACCTTTTCTTAATGCTTCCGCTTCTAAATTGCGATAGTGCTCCTTTTATACAAATTGACAAACATATTAGATGCAATACTCCCTTCGAATCATTTTAGATGTCTCATTTCCTTATTTGGCAAAATCATATCAATTGTCTCATTTCCTTTTTTGTCTATCTTTTTTATACCTAAAAACCCCTACTTTTCCAATTCCCAATACTCCACTACCGCATTTACAATTAATTTAATCAATAAAAATACCCAACTTCCACCTTTTTAATGGACCCCACTCAACCCTTAAAATCCGTGAAATCCTAAATGGGAAATCTAAAATGATTCAGAGGGAGTAATAAACGAAAAAATTAATCAATTCAATTCGAATAAACTTACTTCAATTTTTTGTCCTATTCGGTGATTAGGACACGCTGGTCGTCCGCATTGCATACTCCTATTGTCGTAACAACAATCTATAAGGAGTAGGCTCTATGTTGCCAAATTCTTCGGCCTTACAAAAAGAACAATAGTGGTTAACAATAAATTATTCATATGAAATTTTAAAGAAATTATTGATGAACCAAAACTTACCATATTTTCGCGCAAGCGCGCAGCAAAATACGGGCCACCACGATAAGTGGGCAAAGGTGGCGCACCGGAGTTCCCCTTACGCCTGTTACTCTTCCTTCGAGAGCTTTTGGCCTTAAACTCCTTGGTTTCGGAGTAAATTTTCAAGGCATTTTAGAACTCCAGTGGGGTATAGTCAGGGCGAAAGGGCTCCAGTTCATTGATCTCAAGGCCCTGACTGTAACAACCCGGCCCAACGGACCACCACTGACTACTCATAGAGACTGTAGACTAGCCCCACAGACCAACACAAGTCTTTCCAGCGCACTTTGGCCTCACTCGTGCGCACCTAGGAAAACTTCCCAGGAGGTCACCCATCCTAAGAATGCTCTCCACCAAGCACGCTTAACTGTGGAGTTCTTAGCAAATGGGCTCCCTAGAAAAGAAGATGCACCTTGTTGATATGAGTAGTCTATCAATCTCTTTTCAAGCTAAATCTGGGGTATCACACTCACCCCCACTTAAGAATGCAACGTCCTCGTTGGACCGTCACTTCAGGATCTTTTCCCCCGCTAGGTGCGCTGAACATACAATCAGCCACGGTCACAGGGTTGCTCTGATACCAACTGTAACAACCCGGCCCAACGGACCACCACTGACTACTCATAGAGACTGTAGACTAGCCCCACAGACCAACACAAGTCTTTCCAGCGCACTTTGGCCTCACTCGTGCGCACCTAGGAAAACTTCCCAGGAGGTCACCCATCCTAAGAATGCTCTCCACCAAGCACGCTTAACTGTGGAGTTCTTAGCAAATGGGCTCCCTAGAAAAGAAGATGCACCTTGTTGATATGAGTAGTCTATCAATCTCTTTTCAAGCTAAATCTGGGGTATCACACTGACTCTCCCTTTCTCCAGCATTCGCTGGTTTTTAACGACCTTCGCAACGGTTGAGCTCCACAAGTCTAGTTCGATGTGAATGGAAATACTTAGAACAAAGAGTACTATCTCACAGATTTGATTTATCAAAAATGGGCAACCTTTATTGACACCTAAACAAAGGTTGTTCACTAAACGCCCCGAAAGTGCACAAAAGGATGTTGAACGTGCCGTTTGTGTACTACAAGCTCAATTTGCAATAATTCAAAAACCCGCTTTATCCTGGAGTGTGCCAATGCTATGGAAAATTATGATGACATGTATCATTATCCACAATATGATTGTGGAAGACGATCGTGATACTTATCTTAATTATAAAGATCCGCAAGAGTTCGCCCAATAACAACCTGAAAATGTAGCAAGATCATCAAGCAAATGGTACAACATTTTCTGTCACGTCCGGACGATATGATGATCGTAATTTTACGACACTTTTAGCTACAAGAGAAGATATTCGTGATACTCATATACATATTTCATTGAAGAGTAATTTGGTAGAGTATCTGTGGGAAAAAGTTTGGAAGCTCCTATATGCAGACTAATTTTCGAATGGAATAATGTAGTATTATTTATTTTTAGGAAAAATTAACTAGAATAATCCAAACTATTTATGATTAGCCTACAATAATCTCATCTATTGATTAACCATGAATAATCCCAACTTTGAGGGGTATTTTCCTAGACTAAACTTGGGTAACTCGATGACCTGCTATAGTAGGTAATTCCCTAAAAAAATAAATTAAATATTAATTTAAAATTAGAAAATATATTTGAAAATTTACATAAAAAATTCTAAAGAATAGAAAAATCATAAATTTTTTATGAATATTTTTTTAACATTTTTTTTGACATTTTATTCTAATTTGTCTTTTTTTGTAAAAAAAAAAAAAAAAAAAAAAAAAAAACAAAACTTGCTATAGCAAGTCATCCGGTCACTGGGTTTACTCTAGGAAAATGCCCCTCAAAGTTGGGATTATTCATGGTTAATCAATAAGTGGGATTATTGTAGGAAAATCATGAATAGTTTGGATTATTCTAGGTAATTTTTCCTTATTTTTATTTAAGTTCTATGTTTTCTTTATTTTAATAATGTATGCACTTTTGTTTCTTTAAATTTCATGTATCATGAGTTACGTTATAAAATATGAAATTAATTATGAATATATTTAATTTGTAGGTTGCACGACTAATAATAATCCGCTAATTAGTTAGTTATACAAAAATTGTGTATATAATATTTATCATTCATTATCTACACAAAATACAATTATTAAATTTGGATAGGAAAAAGAATGGGTGGTGGGTAGACCTGGGAGAACGGTCGGTCAGTCGGGTTACGAGTCGGGTCAATTTCGGTCGTGTCATTTTCGGATCGGGTCATTCTCGGATCGGGTCACTCCCGGTTCAGGGTCGATCGGTCTGACCCAACGGGTTATGACTTACAAAATTTAAATTATTTTTTTCATTTTTTTATTATTTATAAAAAAAATTTTAATAAAAAAACTATTTGTCATCCCTATGACATTTATCCACATATCAATTAACACAATATTAAAGCCTTATGTGATTCAATTCAAGTTATAAAAACTCAGTTATTGCGACGCTCGTGTTCTAAACTTTAAATCTCTATGTATAGTTGGATTTGTGACATACATGTAACATTAGAGAAATTACATGTACGATTTTCAAAAAATAGTTGATATGTCGGGTTCATTTAAGTGTAAGGAAATAGGGGAGTTAATACTTATTTTTGAACGACTTGTAAGATACGCGCTTATTAAAAGTTATTGATTATTAAAGTTGTAACGTTAGATAAAAATGACGTTACATATCTTATTATTTCCTAATAAAAAATATCTTCACAATTTTCATGTTAGAAAGATATACAAATAACTAAGTACCTATTTCATCTTATAAGATACGCGTTTTATAATTTAGGGTAGCGACATTCCTTATCTGAAAAGCTCATTCAAATGGGCAAAACATTTTTATAACTTATATTGATTTGCTTCCTGAAATGTAAAAGAATTAAAAACTCATTTAACGGATTTAACAAGATATATGTATTCAATTAAGATGCTTATAACGTTCTTTTTTAAATTATGATGGATAAAAAGACGCTAAATGCGTGTTTTTTCATATTTATTGATGAGTTTTAGGGTTCAAGTGATATACTCAACATGGTGAGATACTTTGAAAACTAAAATTTTATTTGAAATGAATTCTGACATTGACATTACTCTAAAAATTGATATTACCTGTCAAAGCGGGTCGGTCGGGTCGGTTGTCGGTCGGGTAATTATCGGGTCAGTCATGTTTCAGGTTATGTCGCTTTCGGATCGGTCGGGTTCAAGTTTAATGGTTCGGGTCCCGGGTTCATTTTCAGGTCGGATCAAATTTTCCCAGGTCTAGTGGTGGGGTATATGTGAGTAAGAGGGAGAAAGTGAAAAGAGGTTCAAAGAGTATACCCTTGGATGTTGGACAAAATAAAGGAACATAATGAGAAAGATGATGTAAATAATGAAAAATTGTAACATTCCGGCCTAACGGACCACCGGTGACTACTCATGAAATTACAATCGGGAATTTGTATAAACCCCTTTGTGTGATGACAAAAATAAGATTACAAGATGATTATAAAGCAAATATACTAGTGAAGATATTTGTGTAACGACAACCGTTACCCAGAAACTTGATACGAGTTGAAGGCGTGTGCTCACTATCCTTTTGTGATATTTCCCCCACAAAGGTACTTGGGTTGTTGTTTGGAAATTCACAACGAGATACAATCAACACAATACAACCTTAGTACTTAGGATGTATTACGTAATAGCTATGTGTTTAGAAACTATGAGCAATGTAAAGCTAGAACAAGAGTTAATTACTCTCTTGAACAAGCAACAAACAAATGAGAGAATATAGAAGAGGAATTCAGAAATTAGGTACCAGGAATTCATCACCCAAAGGCACCTATTTATACTCAAAGAGTATAAGAGGATCCTATGCTCATAATCATCATCATAATGATCAAATTCATGACCATTGAACTTAATGCCATTATTCTAGAGAATAATGCACCTTAATACTACCTAATTACTCTGATAATCATGAGTATTAAGAAGAATCCAAAGCATTAATCACAAAGAAAACGGGAAGAAAAGCAACGGTCATGTTCTGACCCAGACCGCCGAGTCGGCGATAGGTCCTATAAAGGGACCGCCGACTCGGCTTTTGGTCTCTGACCAAAACCAACTTTTCCAGAGGCCAAAAGCCGACTCGGCTATGGCACTTCCAGGGGGACCGCCGAGTCGGCTTTTAGCCACTGTCTAGGTCCCCCTTTTTCCTTTGTTTAGAAAACTCTTTAATGCTTTTGGACCTCGTATATTAATACGTTTTGTCCCACTACTTCTAGTGGCTTTAATGATGTATACGGACTTAGTAAATTAATACGAATTGTCCCACTACCTTAGTAGTACTTGATGATTATAATATTTATAATATTTAGGATTATTATACACTAAATGTTCAACAATCCTCCCTCATTTTGGGTATAATAAATCTCTCATTTACCAAAACTCATAATACATTTCATGCATCAACGCTAATATCCCTACGGATTGAATTAACGCCTAGTACAACACACTTTACAAGTGATCGAGCCAGAATTAATTTCCATAAGGAATTGAATCAAATGACCCTTCCAACCACTTGAAGATGTAGTACACACAAAACAAATAACACAAAGTTATTTATTAACATGACACATTATAAGGCCGTGTCCGTATCTTATTCATAAGTTTATCATAGTCATTATGCCAATCTTGACTACTTGAAGCGGCCACACTTCAAACTTATATAGGTAGGTTCTCAGTACGTATAAAACATATCCCCGTGACGTGGATATAACACCAAGAGCTCTTCAACTCTTGATCTTGAGAACTTTCAAGACGACTACCTTATTCCATCACGGTACAAAGCAACGATGGGTCATATAACGAGTTGCTTTAACAAAAACCAAGAGGACTTTACCACATTGAATTCAGACACGATGTTACTCATGCGTGAATTGGGTTTTCCCAAATGATTTTACTGACATAAACCGATCTCAACTGAGGCTTTCTCAATTGAGTCTCTATTCATGGCTTTCGTAAACGAATCCGCCACGTTGAACTTAGTGTTCACATAGTCATAAGTTATGACCCCGTTAATGATAAGTCCTTGCACTAGGCTATGCCTAAGAGCAATATGACGAGACTTACCATTATATACTTGACTATAAGCTCTACCTAAAGCCGTCATGCAATCCGCATGGATTGCCACCGGTGAGATTGGCTTAGGTAACAAAGGTATCTCAAACATGAAATTCCTCAACCACTCTGCTTCACTAGCTGCTGAAGCTAAAGCAATAAACTCAGCTGACATCGTAGAGTCGACTATACATTTTGTTTCTTAGAGGACCAAGAAATGGCACCTCCCCCATAAACAAACACCCATCCACTAGTAGAAGAGTTATCCTCTTCATTAGTGATCCAACTAGCGTCAGAATAACCTTCTAGAATAGGAGGTTCTCCGCTATACGCAATACCATAATTCTTGGTACGCAACAAGTATCTTAATACTCTCCTTATCGCCATCCAATGATGGGGACCCGGGTTACTAGTAAATCGACTAAGTTTACCCACCGCAAATGCTATGTCAGGCCTTGTACTAGTCATAGCATACATCAAAGATCCTATGACCTTTGAATACTCCAATTGTGAAATTGGTTGACTGGTATGTTTAGCAAATTTCATACCCGGTTCCATGGGAGTAGAGACCGGTGCTTTATCAAGCATATTAAACCGTTTAAATATCTTCTCAACATAGTGAGCCTGACTTAACTTAATACGGTTCCCTTGCCTTATGATCTTAATACCTAAGATCACATCAGCCTCCCCCATATCCTTCATCTGAAAGGATCTCGACAAAAAATCTTTTGTCTCTTGGACTTGTTCTTTACAAGTACCAAAGATAAGCATGTCATCGACATATAAGCAAATGATAACGCCATTACCATGGCTATCAAACTTGCTATATACACACTTATCGTCTTGATTCAACTTGAATCCAAAAGACAAAATGATTTCATCAAATTTTTGATGCCATTGCTTAGGTGCTTGTTTAAGTCCATATAAGGACTTCACAAGTTTACACACCTTTTGTTCTTGTCCTTTCAAAACAAACCCTTCGGGTTGTTTCATATAAACTTCCTCATCTAATTCCCCATATAGAAATGCGGTTTTTTCATCCATTTGATGTATTTCTAGATGATAGACCGTAGCTAACGCTACCAATAACCGAATAGTGGTTATTCTTGCAACTGGTGCATAGGTATCGAAATGATCGATACCGTGCTTTTGTCTAAAGCCTTGAGCCACTAAACGGGTTTTGAATTTATCAATAGTACCATCGATTTTCATTTTCTTTCTGAAAATCCACTTGCAACCGATTGGTTTACAAGTCGGAGGAATATCCACTAACACCCAAGTGTTATTTCCCATGATGGATTGCATCTCATCATCGATAGCCTCCTTCCAAAAAGCGCTATCATGTAATGCCAAAGAATCGCTATAAGTCAATGGGTCACCTTCCACATTATATAAATATGGAACACTAGAAGATACTTCACTTCTATCACCTTCAACCAAGTATACTTGGAAATCCGGTCCAAAGCTCTTCACTTTCCGTTGTCTCTTACTCCGTTTAGGAATAGGATCAACTAAATCTTGTTCATCTATTTGTTGACTTTCATCAACATCTAAAAGTGAACTATGTTGACTATCATCAACACTTTCATTGGTACAACTTTGTAGATTTCTTTGTCTACTCAATGACGAAAATCTATTTTCATCAAAAATTGCATCTCTCAACTCTATAATCGAATGAATCGATATATAGTCATTTTTTTCTATAACATAGAACCTATAGGTTTTGCTATGAATAGCATAGCCTATAAAGATGCACTCAAGACCTCGTTCACCGAGCTTCTTTTTCTTATTACCGGGCACTCTTACAATGGCCCTACAACCCCAAACCTTAAGATAGCTTAAGTTTGGTTTCTTTTTGTACCAAAGTTCATAAGGAGTTTCGTTATTCGTTCTCATTGGAACTCGGTTAAGAATATGACAAGCCGTCAACATTGCTTCACCCAAAAATCCATCACTCAAACCCGAGTAGGATAACATGGAATTAACCATCTCTTGTAGAGTACGGTTTTTCCTCTATGCCACACCATTTGATTGTGGTGCATAACCGGCGGTTGTTTCATGTATTATACCCATTGAATTAAAATAGTTAGGATCATAATATTCACCTCCTTTATCGGTTCTTAACCTTTTAAGTTTACTACCAATTTGTAATTCAACTTCTTGTTTGTAAATCTTAAAATGGTCAAGAGCTTCATCTTTTGTATGCAAAAGATATACATAGCAAAATTTTGAGAAATCATCGATAAAAGTTATGACATACTTATTATTTCCCAAAGACGGTGTACTATGAAAATCACAAAGATCACTATGGATTAACTCCAAAATTTCGATTTTTCTTTCAACACTTTTAAAAGGTGTTCTAGTGATCTTATTTAGCATGCACGTTTTGCAATTCTTAGACATTTTAACACACATAGGAATTAATTCATGCTTAGACGTAAAAGAAATTTTATCAAAATTTACATGTCCTAGTCTAACACGCCACAAATAATGCAAATCATCACTTTCATTCATAGATAAAACATTACATATTGCATTTTTATTCATGTCTAGAGAAAGTTTAAATAGACTATTACAAAGATAAGCCCTACCAATAAACAAATTATTCTTAGAGATAATACACCTATCGGCTTCAAACACTAGTTTGTAGCCCAACCGATTCAATATAGGACCCGAGACTAAGTTTCTACCTATTTCGGGTGTAAAATACACATCCCTTAGAACTAAGAGATTCCACGAAGTAAACAACAATTCAACTTGTCCTTTTCCTTGGACCTTGATAGGTGCGTTGTTTCCCATGTAGAGATGCTCCCCATCAACAACCTTATTAAAGGTTTTGAACCATTGTGTAGAATTACATACATGTCTCAAAGCCCCCGAATCGATCCACCAAGACAAAGAATCATCCTGCAAAGCACTAATATTAGTATTCATAGTTGAAAAACTCATATTAGAATTTTCATTGAAAATTGCAAGATTACCTTGTAGAAGCTTGACCACTCCCCTTGGCTTTCTTTTGCTTGTTCTTCAAAACAAAGAAATTCTTCCTTCGGTGCCCGGGTTTTCCACACTCCCAACATACCTTTTCGGTATTGGAAATAGTAGCTTTGCCCTTTGAAGAGTCATTTCTCTTCCTCTTATCTCCGGGACGGGATTGTGGTTTCCCTTCCCCAACCATTTTAATTCTTGGAACATTAGGATTATCATCCTTCCGGTTCTCATGAACCCGAATGCTAGACTCAACAATAATATGTTGTCCAAGATCGGAGAGAGTAATCTCCTCTCTTTTATGCTTAAGAGCATGTCTAACATCCCTCCATGAGGGAGGCAATTTGTCTATTATACTCGACACAAGAAACACTTCATCAATTTCAATTTTATGCAATTTAAGGTTAGCATGCATCCTTTGTAATTCATGAAATTGATCAATTATAGGGCGATCTTCAACCATTTTGTAAGAATTAAAATTACTTACTAGGAACTTTTTGGAGCTAGCATCCTCCACCATGTATTTGTTTTCCAAGGCATCCCACAACTCCTTTGCGGACTCTTGGTATTGATAGATGTCAAATAGAGCATCTTGCATACCATTGAGGATGTGTCCCCGGCAAATAAAGTCATCGTTGTCCCATTTGGACCTCTTTCGATTTTGTTCAAGGACCTCCGCTTCCGGATCATCGGCCTTAGGAGCATCCGGCTTAGGTGAGCTTATCACATAAGCCACGTTCAAAGTAGTGAGCATGAACATCATCTTCTTTTGCCAACGTCTAAAGTCGACGCCGACAAATTTCTCTAACTTAGCAAAGTTAGAAGTGAAATCTTTCATTGTTGCCATCGATGAAGAGAAAAGTTATCACAAAAGATTATTGGAAACTATATAATGTAATACAAATTACAATCGGGAATTTGTATAAACCCCTTTGTGTGATGACAAAAATAAGATTACAAGATGATTACAAAGCAAATAAACTAGTGAAGATATTTGTGTAACGACAACCGTTACCCGGAAACTTGATACGAGTTGAAGGCGTGTGCTCACTATCCTTTTGTGATATTTCCCCCACAAAGGTACTTGGGTTGTTGTTTGGAAACTCACAACGAGATACAATCAACACAATACAAGCTTAGTACTTAGGATGTATTACGTAATAGCTATGTGTTTAGAAACTATGAGCAATGTAAAGCTAGAACAAAAGTTAATTACTCTCTTGAACAAGCAACAAAAAAATGAGAGAATATAGAAGAGGAATTCAGAAATTAGGTACCAGGAATTCATCACCCAAAGGCACCTATTTATACTCAAAGAGTATAAGAGGAGCCTATGCTCATAATTATCATCATAATGATCAAATTCATGACCATTGAACTTAATGCCATTATTCTAGAGAATAATGCACCTTAATACTACCTAATTACTCTGATAATCAAGAGTATTAAGAAGAATCCAAAGCATTAATCACAAAGAAAACGGGAAGAAAAGCAACGGTCATGTTCTGACCCAGACCGCCGAGTCGGCGATAGGTCCTATAAAGGGACCGCCGACTCGGCTTTTGGTCTCTAACCAAAACCATCTTTTCCAGAGGCCAAAAGCCGACTCGGCTATGGCACTTCCAGGGGGACCGCCGAGTCGGCTTTTAGCCACTGTCTAGGTCCCCCTTTTTCCTTTGTTTAGAAAACTCTTTAATGCTTTTGGAGCTCGTATATTAATACGTTTTGTCCCACTACTTCTAGTAGCTTTAGTGATGTATACGGACTTAGTAAATTGATACGAATTGTCCCACTACCTTAGTAGTACTTGATGATTATAATATTTATAATATTTAGGATTATTATACACTAAATGTTCAACGCCGTAGACTAATCCCACAGACCAACACAAGTCTTTCCTGCGCACTTTGGCCTCACTTGTGCGCACCCAGGAAAACTTCCCAGGAGGTCACCTAGGGATGGCAACGGGTCGGATCTGGACCGGGTCTAGGTGCACCCGGATCCAGATCCATTTTCAAGAACAGGATCCAGATTCGGACCCGGATTCGCGGGTCCAATTTTTCAAGACCCAGATCCAGATCCGTGGATACTGCAGATCCAGTACTCGGATCGGGTCCAAAACGGGTCTGACTTTTTTTGCTTTTTTTTTCATTTTTTTTATTTTTGAATCGTGTTGAGAATGCCATAAAGCTATTCATAGACTAATGATAAAAATATATATAATTTCACAATCGATCACCCAAAAAAAATTATACAACTTAAAATTGTCTTGAAAATATCTGACGAGTTTAGGGCTTTCGTGTGACGTGTCACGTGAGAGTAGTTATGTTTGATTTATTGGAAATTAGAACAAAATGGGAGCAGGTTGGGAGGGAAAATGGGAATAGGAGTACATATTCAGTAATTTTTTTTTTTTAAGATTAGTTAGTAACTTAAGTAGTATCAGACTTCATCTCAAAAAAAATAATGGCTGTTAGTGAATATAGTAGTTACCATAGGCAGACCCAGGATTCAAAAGCATGGGTAGCATCATTCGTGATTCACCAACGTGTTGAAATAAATTACGGCTGACGCTTTTGTTTATAAAATAAGTATTCCAAAAAATTATCATTGCTCTAAATTAAAATTTACAAATTACATTGATATTAAACTCTAATATAGTGAAATACAAGATAACAAAATATAAAACTACAATTTTTCCAAACATTGTATTTACCAAACCACTTTGGATTAAAACGACGCCTTTTTGTCCCAAACATTGTATAAGGAAAATCATGATCTTCAGGTTGATAAAGTATTCTAGAACAATATTCTCTCCTAACAATGTCTTGATCATTGACATGAAATTCAGACAATCTTTTTTTACCAGGGTCTTGTGGAAGATTCATAACATCAACTTCATTTAATCTCTCTATATTCATAAGGGAAGTTGTTTCAGTTTCATGCTCTTCATTTTGAGGTAGATTGGTTGATGAAGAAGGAACATTATTCGATTGTACTTTACTTTGTTGGGCCAGAAAGGAACTTTGATTGGAATTATTATCACTTTCTTTGCTCACGCGTTTAGCAAACAAACTAGCAATACTATTTTCGTTAGTCTCTTCAAAGTCTTGCAAATTTCTGTCCACAAATCCATATCAAATCAACCAAAGTTTATACATTTACTCTAATTCAAGAATCAAGAATCAAGAATTCAAGATGTTCAACAAATCCTTAAACCCTAAATTTTACTACTCTAATCTCTCTTTATTTAATCTCTAACTCTCTATATCCATTAAAATTTAAAAGAACAAACACAATTACACAAACCTAAAAAAAACTAAAGATTTTAATTTGAAGTAATGAAAATATGAAATACTAAATTAATTTAATGAGGGAAATTAAACTAATACTAAATGCTAAGTAATTTTAAGAAATACAAACATAAGAAATGCTAAATACAAACATAAACTAGAGAACAAATACTAAATACTAAATCTAAGATTAATTTTAAGAAATACTAACTATAACAAAGTAATAAAAAACAAAAGAAAAAGACAAAGCTCATACTAGGTGGGCGACTGGGCGACGCCGAGGCGGTGGCGGTGGACCGTGTACGGCTCTCCGGCAGACGGCAGCAAGCAAGCAAGGCAGCAACCAGCAAGTGAATGAGAGAGAAAGAAGGTTTTAGGTTTGTTTGATTTTGAAAATGGTACGGGTAATTAGGGAAGGAGAGAGAAAGCCAAAGGGGAGGGTGTCACGTGGGTCAAAGACTCAAAAGTAGTCATTTGATTCATTTTTTTTATTAAAAAAAGCTCACACCTAACCTACTTACTTTTATTTTGAAAGGGGGAAATAGCTGACAGGCTGACAGCCATACACTAATATAGTACAGAACAAAAATTTTTTTTAACATAATTATTAATTTTTTTTTAAAAAGAATTAATTTTTTTTTAAAGTATGGGCAGCCTAGGCTACCCATGGTTACCAAATAGGTCCGCCCATGGTAGTTACTGACTATTTTTCAGATGAATACAACAATTGAAGCAATTGCCATTATTAAATACAGTAGTTAGTGAATATACCCAGGTTGCCATTATTAAAGCAATTGCCATTATACCTTCAAGAATACCTTCAGACTTAATGAATACAGTAGTTAGTGAGTGATTTATTAGTAATTATAATAATTATAATATAGCAAGAATATATATTTAATGAATAAAAAAATAAAACGGGTCCTTTAGATCCGCGGGTCCGGGTCTGGGTATTTTGCTCAGATCCGGATCCGGACCCGTTAAATTTACAAGGATCCGGACCCGACCCGGATCCGTCGGGTCTATCTTTTAGGACCCAAATCCGTGAAAACGGATGCGGATCTGCGGATCCGGGTCGGGTCCAATACCCATTGCCATCCCTAAGGTCACCCATCCAAAGATTGCTCCCCACCAAGCACGCTTAACTGTGGAGTTCTTAGCAAATGAACTACCTAAAAAAGAAGATGCAACTTGTTGATATGAGTAGTCTATAAATTCCTTTTCAAGCTAAATCTGGGCTATCACAAAAATAATGTGGAGGAAAGAGAAAATGATATGTCAAATGGAGAAAAAAGATAGAATTGTGAAGAGGATATAATTTGTCCTCTTCAATGTTCATGATATGATATCAATGCTCCAATTGAAGAGTCACGACTCAAGAAGAGTATTTTGTTAAACTAACGAAGGACTTTAATTAATCAACTTTATTCTCTCGACGTAGAATGTTTCACTTACGACTATTTATATTGATAATCCACTCAAATCTTACCAACGCTTCACCTTCAAGTGACAATTAACAATTCAATATCATTATGCTATTTTTCTCGCCTGAATTGAATGGAGGCACGGTATAGCGATGATTCACAATGCTTCACTACTCACCATCACTACAAGAAAAATCATTTTGGGAGACAACTAAATATGTCGCCAAATCATTAATTTATGTCGCCTAAAGTAAGGGGAACATATCTAAAAAGTGTCACGATAAGTGTCGCCCTATTAACGCCGCACATATTTGAGCAATACAAACCCTTTTCTAACGCCCTTTTATTAACTATGTATGTCACTATGTGTGGCTACATTAGATATAATTGTATTAATCCACTACAAAGAGCCTAGATACTGACTACTTAATTGCATTGCGGGCGACATAATTGTATTAATTCATAATTAATTGTTTTGGGGACATAATTGTATGTGTAACCCATAGTTAAGATTTTTGGGCGATATAATTCACTACAAAGAGCCTAGATACTGACTACTTAAGTACATTTGTGCAAGATTCGTGGCTAATATAATTACAGCGCACTATGAGAAGGATTAAAATAGTGCTCATGAGTTAAAGAATGAAAGGACGTCATAAAAATATCCTAAGTATAAAGTATACTCGCGTTTAGGAAGTGATACCCCAAAAATCGAGTCGGCCTTTGCATCTGGAAATAGTCTACAATGTAGCGAAGAAAGCCGACTCGGCTTCATCACCATTGAAGTTGAAAGAAGTGTGACTTGAGTCTTGGATTAATTAGTCATGTGATTAGATGACAATTAATGTGTAGAAGAATTATGGCTTAAAGGTTAAATTAATTAACTAAAATTATTAGACCTTAAGCATTTTGATAATGGTAAAGGACATAAGTACTCCTTTATGATTGGATGATTGGGTATCTTACAAGTACCATAGTACATAGTACTAATTAGGGATGGTCACGGGTCTAGGACCCTGTTGGACCCGCCCCAGACCCGCCCCTTTTTTAAGGGTCTGGGTCTAATTTTTTGAGACCCATCGGATCCGGGTCGGATCTGGATCTAACAAATATTTGGCGGGTCCGGGTCCGGGTCCAATATCCGGACCCTGGACCCGCCCCTTGGACCCTTATAAATAATAAATTGTCTATTTTTATTTGTCTTCTACGTATGAATTATGCCATCAACACTTATTTTATTTTCATATAATCATAATATATATAAATAATTTATATGTTACTTGCTAAGTGTTAACCCAGTTACCCTTATTTCATTGACTCGAATTAGTGTTTATAATAAAATTTAAGCGTATATTGGTGACGTTATGCGAGTTCCAATGTTAAATTAGTATTAAATATTTGTAAAATACGATAATAACTCTCTTACAAATATACGAAATATACAATGACTTACAAATGTTTCAAATTTGACAAATTAAAGAGACTTATTTTAGACCCACTAAGGACCCATTAAGAACCCTAGACCCATCAGATTCGGAGGGTCCGGGTCTGGGTCTAAAAATTTTGGACCCTTAGGGTCCAGATCCGAATCTGGATCTCAAAAAATTAAAAGGGTCCGAGTCCGGATCTAGTTGGACCCGCTCCAGACCCGCCCCATGACCATCCCTAGTACTAATGGTAGTGGAAACATGGATGAATGAAGGCTTGGTAGTGCAAGTCTTGGGCTCCAAGGAAGTATTCAAGAGCTAATACAAAGTATTAGGGACCAAGGGATAAGTGACACACCCATTTTTCTCCATTTGCCTATATATGTTGTTGTGCATTATTGTGTAGAAGTAGAGCCAAGCCATAAGCTTGAGCCTCCCATATCAACCTTACCACTCTCCATTATTAATTCTCTACTCCATATGTAATGATCATACACACTATCTCTATTGATGTAATTCCTTCAACATTGTATTGAGCTTACAAAGCTATCTATCCTTTAAACACATAATGATACACTAGCCTAGGATGGTGGATGTAGCCTAATTAATGGTGAACCACTTTAAATCTTGGTGTTGTTGTTTTACTTACTTTTATTGCTTTAATCACCTTAATACTTGCATATAACAATGTCTCATTAGTATACCTTCAAGCCATGGTCGTTAACTTTTCGAGCCACCTTTAGGCCCACGCTTCCGCATTTGTTAGCCTACTCTAACAGAAGTCACCACTGAGATGGTGGACGGTGATATGTTCTAGAAAAAAAGGCTTTTGTCAGCGTGTGAAGCCGACTCGAATTCCTGGTCATACAATTCACCACCGAGTAGGCAGTTTCTCCATAAATGTGTGTCGACGTTTTTCTTCCACTACTTCAATATTTTATTTTATTTTAGTTTTATTGTATTACTAAAAATTCAATTATTTCTTTGGAAATTTGTCCCCAAACATTAGTATAAATAGGTTAGTTAATTTAGATTTTTGGGGAATGCTTAATTTATATTTTAATGCCCTAAACTTTTAGGTTTTTGAGTTCTTAGTCTAGAGACTCAGTGTTTTATGTTCTTCATTGCTACTTTCATCTATTTTGATGCAATTAGCGTTTGTTTACATTCCAATTCGCAAGTTATTTTGCACTTCAATAACATAATTAATTGTCTTTAACTACTTGTTTATATCATCTTTAGTACTATAATTCGGGTATTTGTTAGGAAAATTTGCCAAGAATAATCCCAACTATTAACCATTGGCCAGAAATAATCCCAACTATTGATTATTTTTTAATAATCCTAACTATTGATAACGTTTGTTTAAAACAGTCTCATTTCAATTTCAACCGGCTGTAGCAGGTTTACTAAGTAATTTTTTTTACCTTTTTTTTAAAGTTTCCTTCATTAAATTAGGTATAGCCAACCTTTCATCCTCTCCATCTTCTTATTCATTCATCCTAAACCCTAAAACTTCATTTATCTTTCATCCTTCCTCCATGGTCAAGCTTTAATTTAATGAAGGTGAATAGTAGATTGAGATTGAGCTTGACCATGGAGGTGAATAGTAGATTGAGATCGAGCTTGACCATGCAGGTGAATAGTAGATTGAGATCGAGCTTGACCATGGAGGAAGGATGAAGGATGAAGGATGAATGGAGTTTTAGGGTTTAGGATGACCGAAAAAGAAGATAGAGAGGATGAAAGGTTGGCTATACCTAATTTAATGAAGGAAACTTTAAAAAAAGGTAAAAAAAATTACTTAGAAAACCTGCTACAGCCGGTTGAAGCTGAAATGGGACTGTTTTCAGCCAACGTTATCAATAGTTAGGATTATTAAAAAATAATCAATAGTTGGGATTACTTCTGGCCAACGTGTAATAGTTGGGATTATTCTTGGCAAATTTTCATATTTGTTATTGTTGATTTCATGTTAGTTTCCATATCTTGTGAGTAGATTTTCTTCTTATTAGGATTGAGGCATTGACTCTAATTTTATGTATGGAATGATTTAGTTGATAAATTGTATGAAATTTGAATTTATTATTAAATCTAAGATTGTTTAAATATTTTTATTAACCTTTTTGATAGAACGAAAGCATGAGATTAGAATTAATTAAGGATTGAGGTATATTTAAGTTAAAATCATACTAGTTTAGTCAATAAAATAGAAGTCTAAGGATTAATATTAGTAAGGTCTTAAAAAGACACTACAAAAACAAATTCAAATGGCTTCAAACCGTAGCCGTAATTGGCTTCGGCATGGCTTCTGCCACATACCGTCGCCATTATTGGCTTCGGCACATACCGAAGCCATTCCGAAGCCATTCAACGGCTACGCACATATTCCGAAGCCATACCGAAGCCACAATATCTTGCTCTTCAAAAGCCCAGCCCAAAATTGAAACCCTAAGTTTTAATATAAGAAACTAAGAGCGCCGTTTCTCTATTTCTCTACAAACATATCTTTCTCTTCAAAATTCTTGGTCTTCTTCAAACAGATCTTGCTCTTCAAACAATTCTTGCTCTTCAAACAGATCTTGATCTTTATTTCTCTACCTGTCCGAATGATTCTTGGTCTTCTTCATTTTTCAAACACATCTTGATCTTCAAAATTCTCTCAAAAATCTCTCGAAGAAATTTTTGAAGATTTTTGAAGAATTTTGAAGAAATTTTTGAAGATCCTTTCGTTTTTTGAAGATTTTTGAAGAAATATTTGAAGATTTTTGAAGATCCTTTCGTTTTTGAAGATTTTTGAAGAAATATTTGAAGATTTTTGAAGATCCTTTCGTTTTTGAAGATTTTTGAAGAAATTTTCGTTTTTGATGTTCTTGGTAATTTCGTTTTATTCTTGATGTTCTTCATTTTTTTAGATTTCTTTTAGTTTGTTCTTCGTTTTATTTCGTTTGTAATTTCGTTTGAAGAAATCAGAAAGCTTGTAATTTTAGATTTCTTTTAGATTTCGTTTTAGATTTCTTTTAGATTTCGTTTTATATTTCTTGTAGTTTGTTCATTGTAATTTCGTTTGCGGTTTTGTTCTTGATTGTAATTTTTGTAGATCTTGTATAAAAAGCTTGTAATTTTTAGATTGTTCTTTGTAGTTTGTTCTTGGTTTGATCGTTTTTTTTATTTCGTTTTGTTCTTGGTTTGAAGATTTCGTTTTGTTCTTTGTAAACAAAGTTAATCATCGTTTTTTTATTTCGTTTCTGGGTTTGATGTTCAGAAATCGTATATATCTTATTTATTATTTTGTTTTATTGGTTTTATTTTTTATTTATTGTTATTTTAAGTAAAATAAAACTTAAAATCTAAATTCTAGACTCCCATAAAGAAATTAAAATTATAAAATCCTAATTTTTACTAATTAATATTAAAATTTTATTACTAAATAAAATAATAAATGATAATAAAATATTTCTAATAAATAATAAATGATATTAAAATATTTCTAATAATTAATAAATTATAAGTATTAATAATAGTACATAAAGCAGGACAACAAAAATGGCGACGGAATGGCAATACAGACGCTAAAAAGCGCTTCGAAATGGCTTCGGCAAACCCAAAAGGCTTCGCCAAAATTGGCTTCGGTGCAATTCAGAAGCCTTACCGAAGCCAAATACCTTAGGGCTTCGAAATGGCTTCTTTGCCGAAGCCATCCTGTTATTTTTTTGTAGTGAGATATTGATCAACAGAGAAGTAATTTAAGATTAATTAGATCAATTTTAAACATAATAAAGATTCAATTTCATATAATTAGGAGAATAACAAATTTACATATTAGAATTATGTGATTCATGATATCCTAGACTTTATTAAATATTTATTTTCATATACATTTATTTTTCTGGCTTTATTTATTCACTCAATTTGCATCATTTTAATTATTTGTCATAGTAGTATTAGATAAACTAAATACATATTGCGTGTTTCTTATCACGTGATTATAATTTAGATAAATTCATTAAACTCGCTTTCTTGAGTTCAACCCGTATAGCTATACTTACACCGGGAGCTTGCAGTTAAACTAAAATTTTCTATCAGGTCAGGGGCGGAGCAAAGTTTATTGAGGCCCTATTCAACTTTGACTATTTTTCTAAAAATAGGCCCTTACTAAAAAAAATGAATGAACTTAACATATTGAACAACCAAAACAATTAGCTTATGCTCATATTTAATATTCTAAAATAGAAGCATTTAAAGTTATATTTTATAAATAAATCAGTCAAAATGAAATTTTATTTCACTTTCACCGAAGTAAAATAGCTCATTAACACTTTTAATATTTTCTACTCTAATTCATAAAGCTAGGTAAAATCATATAAGTAGTGATGGCCACGGTCCGGGTTGGCCCGGAACCGAACCGGTCCCGAACCGCTGAAAACCGGAACCGGAACCGGAACGTTCGCGACAGGTTCCGAACCGGAACCGAACCGCGAAACCGTGGACCCGCCGGGAAAAAGTTGCCGGAACCGTGGAACCGCCGAAAAATTCGAAAAAACCGGACCAAAGAACCGCGGACCGGTCCGGACCGGTTGAACCGGCCCAACGGTCCAATGGAACTGGTTGGAACCGCAGAACCGGACCGGAACGGGTGAACCGGCCCAACGGTTCCATGGAACCGGAACCGGACCCGGAACCGCACGGTTCCAACGGCCCAACGGTTCTTTGGAACCGGGTCAAACTAGCCGTTACCTTGGTCAAACTAGCCGTTTTTTCTTCTTCTATAAATACCCATCACTTTCAACCATTCCAATTCACAACTCATCTCTTCTCCTTCTCTCTCTACTTACTCTCTCTACTTAATTACTTAATTACGCAATTATTCTCTTAATTACATAATTAGTTTACTAATTATTTCTTAATTATTTCTTAATTATTTCTTAATTATTTCTTAATTAGTCATCTAATTAATTCTTAATTAGTTCTTAATTATTTCTTAAATATTATATAATCATGTCTTCATTCTTGAAAAAAGCCACAAAAAAAGTCACTAAAGTGGCAAAATCTTTGGGGGGTTCTTCTTCAAGCTCCAAAAGAAAGGCACTTTCAACTCCATCAATATCAACAACACCTTTGGTTAGTAATTACGAACCGACTTATCCAGAAGGGTACGTGTAACACCCCGCAAATTCGACGATCTTTTGCATTGCATTTTGGGGGGAGCGATGAGCGCGTGTATTGGATTGCACAATGGATTTATTTGTGAAATTTATATGTAGTTCGTTCCTCTTAGTCTGGCTATGTTTTGGGGCTTGAGGCATTTGACCTCTCTTTTGTAGAACTTAATTTCCGCTGCAAACTTTCTAGCTGTATAGTCTTCTGTCTCTTTGTTTGAAAACTCAAGTGTTACACGGGGACCACGATCCATGTTTTGTAGATAGTTGGGAGAAGCTGGCGTTGAAACGATCCGATATGATATATTTTGCTAGGCCATTGATGCCTCTATGTTATTATGCGTTATATATGTTGTTTGTCTTTTTACATGGGCGCCCAGTTTTAGGGTAGATGCTGCCGAAATTTCTACTCATTTACTCGTTGATTTATTTCTTATTTCTTTATCTCTTTCTTTTGAAACCGAAACCGCAAGATACGGAAGGAAATTCGGGTGTTACAGTACGAGCCTAGTTACGACCGAGAATTACACGAGTACGCGAAATATGTTGAAAGAGAAATTGAAGATGAAGAAGAAACACCACAAGGAGAAGAAACACCACAAAATACACAAGAGGAAGATGATCCATCGACCCCTATCGGGATACTTAGATCTTGACAATCATCAACGAGATCACTTGAAGAAGCACAACAACAACAAAGACAAGCTCGTGGTAAACGAGTCAATTTTCAAAGTATCGGTTAGTTTTCTAATTTTAATCTTCAAATTGATTGAATTTTAAATTCTTATTTATTTTAATAATGTTTTTATATTTATATTTAGATGAAAATGAACCTGTAAGACAACCTTTTCCTTGCAATACCCTATATTATCGCGAATTGCAAAGGATATCCTTGCAATTCCTGCTTCTACTGTTGCGTCCGAGTCGGCTTTTAGTGCAGGTAAAAGAGTTTTGGATGAAAAGAGATGTCGTCTTGCACCACATAGCATTCAAATATGTGTTTGCAAAAAAGATTGGGATCAGGCGGAGGTCCGAATGCAAGGAGAAATGAACGATGATGATCAAGACGAAGATGATCCATGGATGCTGATGGATACGTCTGCATCGTCGGGAGGAGAGTCGGCGGAAGCATCCAACCAACCAGATGACGATGACGAGTAGGATCGCGACAACGGAATATCGGACCACGGCAATACGGCATTCAACCACTACTAATAAAAAGTATGTCAAAGAACTACGTGGACTTTGATTCCTTCGGGATACGTAGGCAGCTTAGTATTCCTTCGGGATACTAGGTTCAAGTCCATTCTCTCCCCCTTTTTTTTTATGATATTTATCGTTGATTCGTTTCTTATTAATTTATTTTTTTCGTTCTTTTTAGTAAATATTTTAATAACGATGACAACCAATGCATTTCGCTAATAATCAAGTAATCGACGAAGGTACGTCCGCATTATTATAGTATTTTTTTATTAAAAATAAAGGAAAAATAAAAATGGAACCGATGGTCCGACCCACCCGGCCCGGGAATTGGGACCGCCGGAACCGTCTCATGAATCGCCAAGGAACCGGTTGGAACCGGCCGGAACCGGAACCGGAAAAGTCTGGGTCAGGTTCCAAATGGAACCGGTACCGGGTGGAACCGGAACCGGTTGGAACCGGAACGGAACCGGCCCAACCCGAACCGCGGCCATCACTACATATAAGTACAAGATAAATCCATGGTCAAAAATCCATTAAATAGTACAATTTTGGCATTGACAATGCCATCTGGGTGAAAATGAGGCTCAAATTGTTTGTCTTCCATCTTAGCAATATCAATTTCACACCTCTGTAAGATTAAGTTTTCAATTAAAAAACCAGAATTTATATTTATACTTGATCACAAATTATAAATCAAATAATCAAATGGATATAACTCAAAAAAAAAATAAAAAAAAATAATAAAAATCAAAGTTGTTAAAATTGCGATTCTACTTAGAATCGTTTTGAGAGGTAGAATCGAATCGGTTGTATCGAATCGTAGAATCGTACGATTCTACAAATAAACTTAAATATATATATAAAATATCTAGTTTCTTATCATTATTATCGATTTTAAAAGTTTAAATAAATGAATTAAAGTTTCTTTGACTTTATTTTTAAGAACATAAGGAAAACTTTTTAATAATTAGTTTAAAATCTTCATACCGATTAAAAAATTTGTTATTTAAAAGTTTTCATGATGGAAAATTTGAAATTTATGTGTATATGCGAAAGAGATTATACACTAGTGGAAAAAACCTTAAGGGCTGCGGTTTTTAAGCCCTTATGGGCTGCGTATTACGACCCAAGCCATTATTGTAGCAGCCCTTATTATTAGAGAAGGGCTGCGGTCAAAATACGCAGCCCAAAAAAGACTAAAGGGCTGCGGACAGGTAAAAAAACCGCAGCCCTTTAGGCTTTATTCAAAATAAAAAAAATTTTTTTTTATTTCGTTTCATAATCTAGATCTGAAATGCAAGAACATCAAACAAAAACCTTCAAAATCTAAAATAAAGAACATCAAAATTAAAACAAAGAACATTAAATCAAAACAAAGTAATCCATTACAATAATCTATTAACATCTTTTCTGTTTTTAAGAACCCAGAAAATGAACAAAAATCAAAATAGAAATTTCTACAAATTACAAAATTACAAAATGAACAAAAATCTGGAAAATTCCTGCTAAAACCTAAAATCAAAAAAACGAACAAATCTGGAAAAAACCAAATCTGGAAAAAACGAACAGATCCTTGTTCAATGCTTTATTCAAAATAACATTAACAAACTAAAAATGAACAAAAATCAAAATAGATCTACAAATTACAAAATTAAAAAACGAAATTCCTGCTAAAACCTAAAATCAAAAAAACGAAATTCGAAAAAATACAAACAAATCTGGAAAATCATCTTCATCTTCATCTTCAAAATGGAGACTTATCTGTTTGAGGAACAAATTGAGACTTCATCTTCAAACCCAAACGAAAATCTTCAAGATCCCAAACGAAAATCTTCAAGATCCTGGAAAATCTTCAAGAAATTTCTAAGCTTCAAGAAATTTTAAACGAAAATCTTCAAGATCTTGAATTATCTGTTTTGAAATTTCAAACGAAATACCATTTTGTAATTATATTCACCACTAGCTAAGTTTTGAAATTTCAAACGAAATACCATTTTGTAATTAGTCTGATTTTGGATCTGGAGAAAATGATAGCCATCGAAGGTGTCAGTGCTAGAGAAGAAAGCGATGAAAAAACGCTTTGAATGATCTTGAAGATTTGTGAAGTTTGTGAAATTTGTGATGAAAAAACGGGAAGAGAGAGAATCTGAGAGAAGTTTGTGAAATTTGTGATGAAAATGGGTTTCTTAGGTTTTAGAATCTGAGAGAAGTTTCAAAAGGTAAGTTATGTGAAAATTGTGATGAAAACGGCGCGCCTCACCCTAGAGTTAGGGTTTTTTCATGGGCCTTGCTTTGATTTTTTTTTTTTATTTTCTGTATTAATTGGGGTTAAAGGCTGCGGTTTTCATGTATGTCCGCAGCCCCTTTGCTTTGATTTTTTTTTTATTTTCTGTATTAATTGGGATTAATTAAGGGTTGCGGTTTTCATGTATGTCCGCAGCCCCTTTGCTTTGATTTTTTTTTTTTTATTTTCTGTATCAATTGGGATTAATTAAGGGCTGCGGACATCCATTAAACCGCAGCCCCTTTAGTATTTTTTTTTGATGAATTATTTAAGGGGTTAAGGGCTGCGGTCAATACCAAAAACCGCAGCCCCTTAGTACTTTTCTTTTTTCCAGCTTTTTTATTTCTCATATGGGCTGCGTTTTCCTAACAACCGCAGCCAATAAGCAGCAGCCAATAGTTTTTTTTCCACTAGTGTTAGTAAAAGATGGTACATAAGAAAAATTAAAAATATTTCATATAAAATTAGTAGAATCGTATCGATAAATCGTAGAATCGTAAAATCGTGTTATGATTCTACCTCTAAAAATTTTATTCCAACTAGAATCGTAAGATTCTACAACTTTAAGATTCTAACTGCGATTCAAATCGCTCGCATGTTTTTGGATCGTAAAATCGTAGAATCGTAAATCAAAATCGCGATTTTAACAACCATGATAAAAATAACTAAAAATCAAATAGTAAAGTGATTTAGAATACCTGGAATACAACCAACTTTATTCAAAAATATTGATCTCTTTTTCATTAAATCATTTTCTATGTGACAAAAATTATAAATATCTTTAGGACAAGATTAGATGTTACTAGAAAAGTTTATGTAAGGTATTTCTAAGAGGAAGGATAAAGTTCATAAAGATTGAAGTGAAAATGTAATAATAAAGGATGAGTTTATAAAAGATTTAAATTTTTGGGAAAATGAAGAATTGAAAATATAAGAAGCTTAAATGAGTGTTGGGAGAAATGTTGGAGCATTCGTGATGATTGTGAATGGGGAATTGTATAAGGTAAAAGAGAAAAAATTTTTAACGTGAAGAGAGAATAGAAATGGGGAATTGCAAAAAAGCTCTGCCTTTTTATTTTCCAAAATGTTTGGCTCAGGTTTCGAACGTGGGTTCTTAAAAACTTTGACACGGAACTTTCACCATCTGAGACAACCTAATAAACTAAACTAATATGCACAGTTCAGTATATGAGCCCCTCTATCCTAGGGGCCCTAAGCAGTTGGATACCCGGAATGGGCCCAGAACCGCCCCTGAGTAATAGTACATATAAGCAATTGGCTCTATAGCGTATGGTATAAGAGGGTCAATACCTTTGTGAGTTTGTGTCAATACATCAAAGTCGTTAATCACTTTTATTCAATTCTATCAAGATGTAAGAGTTATAGTGACGAGATGAGATCGAATCTATAGGGAGGAAAGCTAGTTTACAAATTACTAAAACTAGAGGGAAATGGGATTATTGTTGGGTTTCTAATTGATATTGACTCCTCAATTAAGAAGACAATGAAAGTATTCGATAAAAATCATGAAAATAAAGCTAAGTCAAAGGGAATTCATTCAGCGGGATTGAAACAAGCATAAAAATGAATGAAGCTAGTTATACTGAGTCAAATTTCGCACACGGCTTATTGTTCATGGGAAAATCCCAATGGTAGATAGAATCATAGAATAATAAATACCACTAGATGTATATTGCAAGACCCACCTAGAATATACAATGCAGGTTATGAAAAATGTTTTCAGTGTGATTTGGTGCACAAATTTGGGTGCCAACCTCAATGGTAACATTGGGTTTAGTAAGTCAAAGTCTAAGAAATTCAAGATCAAGACTGTATTACATATTGTTAATTTAATTCTAGTTTTCTAATAGGTCTATAAAATGTCAAATAATATCAAATATATGATATTATAACTGCAAATATAATGTGTTATAACATCAATTATAGTATGTAATAACAGCAAATATTTGATGTTATTATACCAAATATATAGTATTTTAACTGCAGATATAATGTATTATATCATCAAATATAGTATGTTATAACAGCAAACATATAACAGTATACAGTAAGTACTATCTACTACCAATCACATTTCCATTAAAATCCCAAACACGTAACATTATAATCCCAAAAACATAGCATTATAAAACCAATTATATGATATTATAATTGCAATTATAATGTGTTATAACAGCAAATATAATATGTTATAACATCAAACGTATAACACCATAAAATCAAATACATGTTATTATTACTGTAATTAGGTACTACGAATCACATTCCATTATAATGCCACTTTCATTATCTAGTTAGTATAATCCCAAATACGTAACATTATAAACCCAAATACATAATGTTATAAACCAAATACATTTATTACCTTCGTAGAGGCAAATAGCGTTGCTATGTCCATCATATGCATCTTCATCTCCACTAACTGAAATAGACATGCAATGTAAATCTCTGTTATAAATCTTGTGATGTTTGCCACATTCATCCCCAACTTCAAACATTACATTAAAAAAAAACTACAGTTCTAACATACATGTAATGTCATGGGCTCCATTTTACTTCTTATTTCTTCCATATTCTTTGTCATGCTCAACCGACATTGATGAAGCATGAGCCATAAAGAAAAAAATTGACATTATAATCAGACATGAGCAATACGAAAAAAATTACATTACAAATCTAACATACCTTGCGCCATTTTAATGCCATTGTTTATGTACGAATATGTTCCATTGTTGCAGTTTTTTTCGAAAAATGAGAAGAAACAATTGCAAAGTGGGATGAAGGAAATTATGAATGTTATGTTTCATCATACCCAAGGATATCACTCTCTCTTATTGTTGAAGTTAATGATGAATAAGCGTTTGGGATTCCAATGTTCTCAATACCTACGCCTACATTCTCTGGGTGGTTAGTTATTTTTATTTTTTTCTTTTTAAATTTCCCATAAAATTACCCCAAAATGAAAACTGTTGAAATCGTTGGGTTCGTCTATAAAGAGACCGTCTTTGCTATAGACGGTCTCTCAGAAGACCTTCTGATACAATAAAGTACAAAAAAATTATTTAGTTTAATCTGCTAAAAAAAGCCCATTGAGTTAGCTTTAGGCCCAAAATCAAATTAGAGCAAAAAAACCCAACCCAACCCACCCATCTTGACTCTAAAGCTAACCCTAGATTTATTCATTTGATTTCATTCATTTCTCTAATGTCAATCCTCGATGTTCCCTTTGCTCTCTCTTCATTCAATCCCTATTTTAAACTTCATCAAAATCATTGCTTCATCTTCACTTTGCATGTCATCATCTTAACATTGAACATCGCCATTCGTCCTTCTTCGTCAACATCTTCATTCATCTTCAACATCTATATCCTAATAAAGTATTTCATACATTTTCATCGTCTAATCTGATTTTTCGTTTATTGCTATGTTTCATGCTAGTTTTTATTTGATGTTTTTCTTTTGCAGTAAAGATCAATTAAAATCAACCCTTGATGAAATAATTCTCAACACACTTCATTTCATTTTTTTTTATATTTATATTTAGATGAAAATGAACCTGTAAGACAACCTTTTCCTTGCAATACCCTATATTATCGCGAATTGCAAAGGATATCCTTGCAATTCCTGCTTCTCTACTGTTGCGTCCGAGTCGGCTTTTAGTGCAGGTAAAGAGTTTTGGATGAAAAGAGATGTCGTCTTGCACCACATAGCATTCAAATATGTGTGGCAAAAAAGATTGGGATCAGGCGGAGGTCCGAATGCAAGGAGAAATGAACGATGATGATCAAGACGAAGATGATCCATGGATGCTGATGGATACGTCTGCATCGTCGGGAGGAGAGTCGGCGGAAGCATCCAACCAACCAGATGACGATGACGAGTAGGATCGCGACAACGGAATATCGGACCACGGCAATACGGCATTCAACCACTACTAAAAAAAGTATGTCAAAGAACTACGTGGACTTTGATTCCTTCGGGATACGTAGGCAGCTTAGTATTCCTTCGGGATACTAGGTTCAAGTCCATTCTCCCCCTTTTTTTTTATGATATTTATCGTTGATTCGTTTCTTATAAATTTATTTTTTCGTTCTTTTAGTAAATATTTTAATAACGATGACAACCAATGCATTTCGCTAATAATCAAGTAATCGACGAAGGTACGTCCGCATTATTATATTTTTTTATTAAAATAAAGAAAATAAAATGGAACCGATGGTCCGACCCACCCGGCCCGGGAATTGGGACCACGCCGGAACCGTCTCATGATCGCCAAGGAACCGGTTGGAACCGGCCGGAACCGGAACCGGAAAAGTCTGGGTCAGGTTCCAAATGGAACCGTACCGGGTGGAACCGGAACCGGTTGGAACCGGAACGGAACCGGCCCAACCCGAACCGCGGCCATCACTACATATAAGTACAAGATAAAATCCATGGTCAAAAATCCATTAAATAGTACAATTTTGGCATGACAATGCCATCTGGGTGAAAATGAGGCTCAAATTGTTTGTCTTCCATCTTAGCAATATCAATTTCACACCTCTGTAAGATTAAGTTTTCAATTAAAAAACCAGAATTTATATTTATACTTGATCACAAATTATAAATCAAATAATCAAATGGATATAACTCAAAAAAAAATAAAAAAAAATAATAAAAATCAAAGTTGTTAAAATTGCGATTCTACTTAGAATCGTTTGAGAGGTAGAATCGAATCGGTTGTATCGAATCGTAGAATCGTACGATTCTACAAATAAACTTAAATATATATATAAAATATCTAGTTTCTTATCATTATTATCGATTTTAAAAGTTTAAATAAATGAATTAAGTTTCTTTGACTTAGTTTTAAGAACATAAGGAAAACTTTTTAATAATTAGTTTAAAATCTTCATACCGATTAAAAAATTTGTTATTTAAAAGTTTCATGATGGAAAATTTGAAATTTATGTGTATATGCGAAAGAGATTATACACTAGTGGAAAAAACCTTAAGGGCTGCGGTTTTTTAAGCCCTTATGGGCTGCGTATTACGACCCAAGCCATTATTGTAGCAGCCCTTATTAGAGAAGGGCTGCGGTCAAAATACGCAGCGCAGCCCAAAAGACTAAAGGGCTGCGGACAGGTAAAAAAACCGCAGCCCTTTAGGCTTTATTCAAATAAAAAAATTTTTTTTATTTCGTTTCATAATCTAGATCTGAAATGCAAGAACATCAAACAAAAACCTTCAAAATCTAAATAAAGAACATCAAAATTAAAACAAAGAACATTAAATCAAAACAAAGTAATCCATTACAAATGAACAAAAATCAAATAGAAATTTCTAAAAATTACAAAATTACAAAATGAACAAAAATCTGAAAATTCCTGCTAAAACCTAAAATCAAAAAAACGAACAATCTGGAAAAAACCAAATCCTGGAAAAAACGAACAGATCCTTGTTCAATGCTTTATTCAAAATAACATTAACAAACTAAAAATGAACAAAATCAAATAGATCTACAAATTACAAAATTAAAAAAAAACGAAATTCCCCCTGCGAAAACCTAAAATCAAAAAAACGAAATTCGAAAAAATACAAACAAATCTGGAAAATCATCTTCATCTTCATCTTCAAATGGAGACTTATCTGTTTGAGGAACAAATTGAGACTTCATCTTCAAACCCAAACGAAAATCTTCAAGATCCCAAACGAAAATCTTCAAGATCCTGGAAAATCTTCAAGAAATTTCTAAGCTTCAAGAAATTTTAAACGAAAATCTTCAAGATCTGAATTATCTGTTTTGAAATTTCAAACGAAATACCATTTTGTAATTATATTCACCACTAGCTAAGTTTTGAAATTTCAAACGAAATACCATTTTGTAATTAGTCTGATTTTGGATCTGAGAAAATGATAGCCATCGAAGGTGTCAGTGCTAGAGAAGAAAGCGATGAAAAAACGCTTTGAATGATCTTGAAGATTTGTGAAGTTTGTGAAATTTGTGATGAAAAAACGGGAAGAGAGAGAATCTGAGAGAAGTTTGTGAAATTTGTGATGAAAATGGGTTTCTTAGGTTTTAGAATCTGAGAGAAGTTTCAAAAGGTAAGGTTATGTGAAAATTGTGATGAAAACGGCGCGCCTCACCCTAGAGTTAGGGTTTTTTCATGGGCCTTGCTTTGATTTTTTTTTTTTATTTTCTGTATTAATTGGGGTTAAAGGCTGCGGTTTTCATGTATGTCCGCAGCCCCTTTGCTTTGATTTTTTTTTTATTTTCTGTATTAATGGGATTAATTAAGGTTGCGGTTTTCATGTATGTCCGCAGCCCCTTTGCTTTGATTTTTTTTTTTTATTTTCTGTATCAATTGGGATTAATTAAGGGCTGCGGACATCCATTAAACCGCAGCCCCTTTAGTATTTTTTTTGATGAATTATTTAAGGGGTTAAGGGCTGCGGTCAATACCAAAAACCGCAGCCCCTTAGTACTTTTCTTTTTTCCAGCTTTTTTTATTTCTCATATGGGCTGCGTTTTCCTAACAACCGCAGCCAATAAGCAGCAGCAGCCAATAGTTTTTTTTCCACTAGTGTTAGTAAAAGATGGTACATAAGAAAAATTAAAAATATTTCATATAAATTAGTAGAATCGTATCGATAAATCGTAGAATCGTAAAATCGTGTTATGATTCTACCTCTAAAAATTTTATTCCAACTAGAATCGTAAGATTCTACAACTTTAAGATTCTAACTGCGATTCAAATCGCTCGCATGTTTTTGGATCGTAAAATCGTAGAATCGTAAATCAAAATCGCGATTTTAACAACCATGATAAAAATAACTAAAAATCAAATAGTAAAGTGATTTAGAATACCTGGAATACAACCAACTTTATTCAAAAATATTGATCTCTTTTTCATTAAATCATTTTCTATGTGACAAAAATTATAAATATCTTTAGGACAAGATTAGATGTACTAGAAAAGTTTATGTAAGGTATTTCTAAGAGGAAGGATAAAGTTCATAAAGATTGAAGTGAAAATGTAATAATAAAAGGATGAGTTTATAAAAGATTTAAATTTTTGGGAAAATGAAATTGAAATATAAGAAGCTTAAATGAGTGTTGGGAGAAATGTTGGAGCATTCGTGATGATTGTGAATGGGGAATTGTATAAGGTAAAAGAGAAAAAATTTTTAACGTGAAGAGAGAATAGAAATGGGGAATTGCAAAAAAGCTCTGCCTTTTTATTTTCCAAAATGTTTGGCTCAGGTTTCGAACGTGGGTTCTTAAAAACTTTGACACGGAACTTTCACCATCTGAGACAACCTAATAAACTAACTAATATGCACAGTTCAGTATATGAGCCCCTCTATCCTAGGGGCCCTAAGCAGTTGGATACCCGGAATGGGCCCAGAACCGCCCATGAGTAATAGTACATATAAGCAATTGGCTTCTATAGCGTATGGTATAAGAGGGTCAATACCTTTGTGAGTTTGTGTCAATACATCGAAGTCGTTAATCACTTTTATTCAATTCTATCAAGATGTAAGAGTTATAGTGACGAGATGAGATCGAATCTATCGGAGGAAGCTAGTTTACAACTTACTAAAACTAGAGGGAATGGGATTATTGTTGGGTTTCTAATTGATATTGACTCCTCAATTAAGAAGACAATGAAAGTATTCGATAAAAATCATGAAAATAAAGCTAAGTCAAAGGGAATTCATTCAGCGGGATTGAACACAGCATAAAAATGAATGAAGCTAGTTATACTGAGTCAAATTTCGCACACGGCTTATTGTTCATGGGAAAATCCCAATGGTTAGATAGAATCATAGAATAATAAATACCACTAGATGTATATTGCAAGACCCACCTAGAATATACAATGCAGGTTATGAAAAATGTTTTCAGTGTGATTTTGGTGCACAAATTTGGGTGCCAACCTCAATGGTAACATGGGTTTAGTAAGTCAAAGTCTAAGAATTCAAGATCAAGACTGTATTACATATTGTTAATTTAATTCTAGTGTTCTAATAGGTCTATAAAATGTCAAATAATATCAAATATATGATATTATAACTGCAAATATAATGTGTTATAACATCAATTATAGTATGTAATAACAGCAAATATTTTGATGTTATTATACCAAATATATAGTATTTTAACTGCAGATATAATGTATTATATCATCAAATATAGTATGTTATAACAGCAAACATATAACAGTATACAAGTAAGTACTATCTACTACCAATCACATTTCCATTAAAATCCCAAACACGTAACATTATAATCCCAAAAACATAGCATTATAAAACCAATTATATGATATTATAATTGCAATTATAATGTGTTATAACAGCAAATATAATATGTTATAACATCAAACGTATAACACCATAAAATCAAATACATGTTATTATTACTGTAATTAGGTACTACGAATCACATTCCATTATAATCCACTTTCATTATCTAGTTAGTATTAATCCCAAATACGTAACATTATAAACCCAAATACATAATGTTATAAACCAAATACATTTATTACCTTCGTAGAGGCAAATAGCGTTGCTATGTCCATCATATGCATCTTCATCTCCACTAACTGAAATAGACATGCAATGTAAATCTCTGTTATAAATCTTGTGATGTTTGCCACATTCATCCCCAACTTCAAAACATTACATTAAAAAAAAACTACAGTTCTAACATACATGTAATGTCATGGGCTCCATTTTACTTCTTATTTCTTCCATATTCTTTGTCATGCTCAACCGACATTGATGAAGCATGAGCCATAAAGAAAAAAATTGACATTATAATCAGACATGAGCAATACGAAAAAAATTACATTACAAATCTAACATACCTTGCGCCATTTTAATGCCATTGTTTATGTACGAATATGTTCCATTGTTGCAGTTTTT
The DNA here is from genome assembly GCA_019776075.1 of Amaranthus palmeri. Classification (NCBI taxonomy): domain Eukaryota; kingdom Viridiplantae; phylum Streptophyta; class Magnoliopsida; order Caryophyllales; family Amaranthaceae; genus Amaranthus; species Amaranthus palmeri. The sequence continues at coordinate 50,119 of JAAKBH010000492.1, forward strand.
TTCGAAAAAATGAGAAGAAACAATTGCAAAGTGGGATGAAGGAAATTATGAATGTTATGTTTCATCATACCCAAGGATATCACTCTCTCTTTATTGTTGAAGTTAATGATGAATAAGCGTTTGGGATTCCAATGTTCTCAATACCTACGCCTACATTCTCTGGGTGGTTAATTATTTTTATTTTTTTCTTTTTTAAATTTCCCATAAAATTACCCCAAAATGAAAACTGTTGAAATCGTTGGGTTCGTCTATAAAGAGACCGTCTTGCTATAGACGGTCTCTCAGAAGACCTTCTGATACAATAAAGTACAAAAAAATTATTTAGTTTAATCTGCTAAAAAAGCCCATTGAGTTAGCTTTAGGCCCAAAATCAAATTAGAGCAAAAAAACCCAACCCAACCCACCCATCTTGACTCTAAAGCTAACCCTAGATTTATTCATTTGATTTCATTCATTTCTCTAATGTCAATCCTCGATGTTCCCTTTGCTCTCTCTTCATTCAATCCCTATTTTAAACTTCATCAAAATCATTGCTTCATCTTCACTTTGCATGTCATCATCTTAACATTGAACATCGCCATTCGTCCTTCTTCGTCAACATCTTCATTCATCTTCAACATCTATATCCTAATAAAGTATTTCATACATTTTCATCGTCTAATCTGATTTTTCGTTTATGCTATGTTTCATGCTAGTTTTTATTTGATGTTTTTTCTTTTGCAGTAAAGATCAATTAAAATCAACCCTTGATGAAATAATTCTCAAAACACACTTCATTTCATTTTTTATGCTTGTTCTTTTTTTTCAAATGTATTTTTCAATTTTTTCGTATAATCATAAATGTATCTTTATGTAGAATTATGAACCTATCTTAGTTTTTCTCCCCTCTTTATCAGTTAAATGAGTTGAAGAAAAAATATAGATATAAAAAGATAAAGTATAATATAAAAAAATATATGTAAAAACACAACTATTAAGCTAATTCATAAATTTGGGTTTTCGGTGTAATTCGGTGTAGGTGTAGTTTGATTTGTAAAAAAATTAATTTTGATTGGTCTTGAAATGTAAAAATCGAATTTAATTTGGTTTGATTTGGATTTGTATTAAATCCAAATCAAACACCAAATTTACAACCCTACTTACTGGCCATTATAGTTTTTTTTTATGTCATCCAATAATTATATAGGATAGGTGGAACAAGAGCAATACACCTCTTTGTTTGGCACAATTCTTTAGTTCCTAAATTTTATTGTGAGAAATGGCTACAAGATGGAGGTAACATAGTGAGACAGCCCCGGTGGTTAGTGGCTTAATTAATAGTAATCCCTCCGTTCTTTTTGATTGTCCACATTACTATAACGGGTAGTTTTATATGTTTGTCTTATTTCCTAAAATGGAAAGTTTTGATACTCTCTTTTCACCCCCCTCTCTCTTCTAATATCCCATTTATAATAATTAATTTATATTTTCTCTCTCATAATACCAATACAATCATAATTCACACCACTATTATAATAAAATATCTCTCTCTCTCTTCTAATATCTCATTTATAATAATTAATTTATATTTTCTCTCTTATAATACCAATACAATCATTAATTCACACCGCTATTATAATAAAATAATAACCACAATCAACAAAGATTTCCACTATCTTAATATGTGTGAAATCTTCAAATAGGACACACATATAAGAACGGAGGGAGTAATTAATTAAGTTAATTTGGGTATCAAAATTTAAGTATGTAATTTTTTTGGGACTCGGAATAATATTTTATTATTTAAAGACATCAGTTGGTCAAAGTAAATTATACGACGAAAAATATGGATATTTTTATATACCTCATACTTTGATGAGTATCAGTATGAAGCCACATCATTGTTTTTAAGTTGACACATATACCTACGTTTGACTCATTCTCCTATTTTCATGATTCACCTAAGCTAAACCCCCACCCTTAAGTGATGAATGAGTATAAACTTCCAAAATCCCATATCCATCCTTTTCATCTTCTTATTGTCTCAAAGTAAGTTTCTACAAACAAAATCTGAAAATTTGTCTACACCTTACAAATACATAAACATTATGAATTAAAATAGAATCTCATCATATTAGAAATCCCCAACAGCTAGGGTTTGAAGAAATTCAATCTACTCTTCTTGAATAATCTAATTTGTTGAGCAAGTGAAAGGTAATTGGGATTATTTTGGAAATTAGAGAATTCTGTGACTAAAGAAATCAAGTAGATCCTCATCTCCATCCTCTCTTGGTTCTTTTGTTAGAGGCTCTTTTTGGTTGGATTTGTAAACTAGATCTTTGATTTTGGGTGAATTACAAAGCGTTGAAAAGAATTTGCTCAAAGGTAACTCACAAACTATTTATTAAAGTATAAATTGAATGATTTAAAGTAGTTTTATGTTCTTAAGTATAAACAATGATTGTTGAATTTTGGTAGTAGATTAGTGTTTATGGTTTAATTTAGGGTTTTGATTCAAATTTAAGAATCAACTTGAATTAAGATGAGTATATGGATTCAATTAGTAATTGGGTTGCTTTTAGTGTTGATTAGTATTGGTTACTTGGGTTATTTGGTTTCTAGTATAAAAATTTAGTATTTTGGATATCGAAATTTCAGTCCATGATCTGTACGTTCTGTTTTGGCTATTTTAGTGACAGTTCTAATCGTTTCTAGGTTCTGGTTTCTTCATAAGAATTGTAGAGCTCCGAGGCGCGGTCACGTGGGCACTTGAATCGCCCCAAAACGAGTTTGTATGAGGGAGTTATGTTCAAAATACTAGTAGACTGTCATGAAAATCGACAATGATGTTTCTGTTTTGTTTTGTCCGAACTGTGCTGCTGTTTTTGAGATAGTTAGAGTCGTTTTGGGGTCCAGGTGTCTTCATGAGATTTGTAGAGCACTGAGTTGCGATCGCGTAGACACTTGAATCGCTTTTATACGAGTTCGTATGAGGAAGTTATGACCAAAATACTACCAGGTGTCTTGATATGGTACTAATACGAGATTTCTAATGTGGGATTAGATACTATGAAACAAATTGGGTATTTGAGAACAATTTATGGTTATTATTCTTTCTCTATTGATAGGTATTGTTGAGTTATAGTTCTTATTTGATTAATTACAGTGTTTGGTTCAAGTATAGATTTGAGAACATAAATATCAATTGAGTATTGATTAGTTGATGTTAATATATTGGATATAATCTAAGTTGGATTTTGGGACTTAACATTTGTGTAAAATTGGTTAAATTCCATTGATAGTAACTTAACCTTTTACATGTTGAAGGTTGATGATGAATTGATTGGTATTTTAATTATTGAATGCTATTCTTAGCGTGGAATGGTAATCCTACAAACATTATTATCCTTTAAATTTAATTATGTATTTCAAAGTTTAAGTTATGTTATATGAGGTGTGGTATCACTGCTACTTATATTTAAGTGAAATTGTATATTATTGGTGTTCAAAACTTTGGAATTTGACTTTGTTTGAACTTCCTTTTAATCCTTGATCAAATTATGTTTTGTATGTTCATCGCTTTAAATATATAAGCTTTTAAATATTGTACTATGAAAATGAGTTGTGATTATTGATTTTAAAGAAAATCAAGTGATTTGTGGATTCGTTTTATATTGAAACATGTCCGTTTTTTGGAATTGGCAACAAATATTTTATAACCAGAAGATTATGGAATCCTATAGCTTGATAATAGGTAATGGTTATTCGGATCGGTCTCGAGCCCCCGGTCCCGTTTCGTTCTTGCAAGATCCGTATTTCGGTGATGACGATCACCCGTATTCTCAGGATTTAGATCAAGCTTACTTCCCAACGGTCCATATATTCCCATGTTTTAAAGTGTTGTTATATTATTGTTTTAATATGAGTTTTGAATAAACACGTTTGGTGTATAAAGTTTTGTTTATTTCGCAAATGAATTCATATGTTTCATTTGTCGTATTTTGAGTTCGTTATTTACTTGTAAAGTAATAGCTGTATTTTGATTTTCGCTATTAACTTGTACAGTTATAGCCGTGTTTTGATTCGCTATGAATTAAAGGTTCTTAGCCGTATTTATGTCGATACCAAAAGGTCTTTTAAAAGAGTTTGGATTTTGATAAATTAATATTTCATAAGGAGATACTAAATGAGCAAAAGATTGAGTTGAAGATGTTTGTAATTTGACTTGTATTTAAATGTAATAGTTTGTTGGATTACTGAACAATTCAATTGTTGACAGTCTTTAATGGGGTCTATCCTTTACAGGGGGTAGATCCATTTTCGTGCTGTTTTTTTTTTGAGATAGTTATAGTCGTTTTGGGGTCCTGGTGTCTGCATGAGATTTGTATAGCTCTGAGTTGCGATCGCGTAGACACTTGAATCTTCTTTATACAAGTTCGTATGACAAAGTTATGACCAAAATACTACCAGGTATCCTGATATTGTACTAATATGAGATTTTTAATGTGGGATTAGATACTATGAAACAAATTGGGTATTTGAGAACAATTTATGGTTGTTATTCTTTCTTTATTGATAGGTATTGTTGAGTTATAGTTCTTATTTGATATATAACAGTGTTTGGTTCAAGTATAGATTTGAGAACATAAATATCAATTGGGTATTGATTAGTTGATGTTAATTAGATATAATCTAAGTTGGATTTTGAGATTTAACATTTGTGTAAAATTGGTTAAACTCCATTGATAGTAACTTAACCTTTTACATGTTGAAGGTTGATGATGAATTGATTCGTATTTAATTATTGAATGCTATTCTTAGCGTGGAATGGTAATCCTACAAACATTATTATCGTTTATTTTTAATTAAGTATTTCCAAGTTTAAGTTATGTTTTATGAGGTGTGGTATCACTTCTATTTATATTTAAGTAAAATTGTATATTTTTGGTGTTCAAAACTTTGGAATTTGACTTTGTTTGGCCTTGCTTTTAATCCTTCATCAAATTTTGTTTTGTATGTTCATCACTTTAAATATATAAGCTTTTAAATATTGCACTATGAAAATGAATTGTGATTATTGATTTTAAAGAAAATCAAGTGATTTGTGGATTCGTTTTATATTGAAACATGTCCATTTTTGGGAATTGGCAACATATATTGTATATCCAGAAGATTATGAAATCCTATAGCTTGATAATAGGTAATGGTTATTCGGATCGGTCTCGAGCCCCCGGTCCCGTTTCGTTCTTGCAAGATCCGTATTTCGGTGATGACGATCACCCGTATTCTCAGGATTTAGATCAAGCGTACTTCCTGACGGTCCATATATTCCCATGTTTTAAAGTGTTGTTATATTATTGTTTTAATATGAGTTTTGAATAAATACGTTTGGTATATAATGTTTTGTTTGTTTCGCAAATGAATTCATATGTTTCATTTGTCGTATGTTGAGTTCGCTATTTACTTGTAAAGTAATAGCCGTATTTTGATTTTCGCTATTAACTTGTAAAGTTATAGCCGTGTTTTGATTAGCTATGAACTAAAGGTTCTTAGCCGTATTTATGTCGATACCAAACGGTCTTTTAAAAGAGTTTGGATTTTGATAAATTAATATTTCATAAGGAGATACTAAATGAGCAAAAGATTGAGTTGAAGATGTTTGTAATTTGACTTGTATTTAAATGTAATAGTTTGTTGGATTACTGAACAATTCAATTGTTGACAGTCTTTGATGGGGTCTATCCCTTACGGGGGGTAGATCCATTTTCTGGTTAACTCTGATGTGGAGATGATGCAATCTTGTGTTATGTGTTAAGTGCGCGGTGAGGACTTCTTTTGAAAATCATAATGTAAATTAGATATTTAAAAATAATTTCTAATATTTTATGACATTTTGTAAATAGTATTCACTTATTTAATGTAAAGTTTAAATACTCTACTATTAGTTTGTTGTGGCTATTGAGCCACAGGTCGGATTCAGCCCAAACTTTTAATAAGTCTTCCGCTTTGCTTTGTAGACAGTATTATATTATTTTTTACGCCGGTTTGGGCTGTTTCAATTGGTATCAGAGCCTTGTTGTTTCTGGAGTACTCGAATCCTCATATTCAAGTAAAAAATATTTGAAAAATGAATTTCGAAAATTCGAGAGAGCGCGGTAGTCGAGTCTCAAGGTGTAACCTCTTAGAATTGGATGGTATTTTTGTGACTATGTGCTATATGTGTGAGGTGTAATGTGCTTATGCGCTAAGGAAATCTTGATGTTTTCTTATGTGTTATGAATCCAGTTTTTGTAAGAGTCATGTCTGGAATATGAATTTAGGGCTTCAAAATTTGGTGAAAGGAGTTTCAAAGGATATATTGATGTTAAGTTAGGTATGTTTTTCATTTAAATCTTGATTGGTGGACCAAATTGTAAACTAGAGTTGCTCATAATGAGGATGAAGAGATTTCAAGTGATAGAATTAAGTGCTTACAAAATTTTAACGAGGAAGAAAAGGTGCATCAAGTAGGGGTGTTCATAACCGGGTACCTAGCATTTTGGGTACTTGAAAAGTCAGGTACCCAATAAGTCGGAAATCTATTTTAATGGCCTGTGTTGCGGCCTGGATAAATCTGGTCGAGACACCGGTATTTGATTGTATTATTAAAACTCTATAAGAAGTAAAAATATATCTCAAAAAAAGTATAAAAAACAATTTAGCAATTGGTCCATTCATACTTGATAATGTGTGATGTATCTCTGTAATCTGTACAATATTATACAATATCATATCTAACAGTTTCTTTTTTTCCAGTAAGACGTAACACTCTATAATGTTTGTTTTAGAGTAGTTATTACTTAATTTACTTTAGTTATTTTTTTCTTTTTTATTTGACCATTAAAAGTATCTCCTTTATTTAACTATTTTTTTTGAAGTTCCTCTCTATTTAACTATGGTTCAAAGTAGTTACTCTCTCTGTCCTTTTGAGTTTTTACCTTTAGACTAAAATTTGTGAGAAGTCTAAGAGTGTAAATTCAAAAGAACAGAGAGTTTATTACTTAGTCACAATTGTTAGGCTGTCGCAACAAAGCTAACAAAGTTTTTTTCAAAAACATTCTTTAGTTTAACGAGTTGGCGGTTACCCGTTAATATTTATTTTGTGGCCGTAACTGGACCCGATTAAGTTTATATTCACACAAATATAGGGCATTTCCTAAAAGTTTAGGCAAATTTGGTGAACCACATATAATGGTAGCAGGAGAATATGAAGATTCCTTGTCTTTGTGAACTAATTATGGATCATGATCAACGGTGTACGTGATGCTTGTAAGCTTTTATATACTGTGAAGATCCGAGTGGGCATATGGGCAAAAGAATTGCTCGGTTTGGATGCATTATCAAACAATGCTTTCACATACAATCTTGAAGCTATTATGTTATAAATTTTATGTTTCTTTTGGTGGGTAGTATGGAGTATCTTTTGGTGTATTTTTATGATATATATTTGTAGTAGTATGGTGTGTAAGGTGGTAGGTTTTAAATACGGGTGTGTAAGATGTTAGTTTTGATTTCTTTCTGGTGTTTGCATAGTCCACTCCTATGCACCATTCTAAGTGGTCTGTTTCTTGGTCCCCTGTTCCAATGGCTTTTTCCCCTTGTAGGGTTTTTTATGCTGGCGGTGCTGGGGCTCCCAAGTCTCAGTTTTTCGTTTTCCTCTTGTTATATTCGATTCCAAATTTTCAAAAAAATAAAAAAGAAATAAAATAAAGCTTAGCATAGAAACTTCTTTCACATCCTGCCTCTTCTTCTTGTTGTGAAATCGGCTGAAGACTCATACTTTGAAGGATTATGTTTATATTCACACAAATATGACATTGCTATCGAGAAATAAGAATGAGTATATCTATGGGGCCACCAAATATTGGGATATAAGTAATTATATTTATATTTTTTGTTAAAACCTACTTATAGTGAAAATTTACTAAGTGTTTGATGTTTGTCCTATATAGGAGAAGACAATCCTTGTGAGCATCATTTGGAATTTGTGGCGCTATCTTTTATTGAACTTGCTATTGAAGTAATGACCTTCGGTGATTTTAATTTTACAATTCTATGTTTAGAACTGTTTTTTAATTGAAACGTTTCTTTTTGTATCTTTATCTTAATTTTGGATATTATGAAAAACTGAAATTTCATTGATAACTTATATGAAATTTTGTTATTAGTATTAGTATTATTTTCAAATATGAATATGTTTTAAATTTTTATGTCGTATTCTTGTACCAGTGTCCGATAATGAGACGGTGTTCCCGTATATTGAAATTCTAAATTTGTCATGTTAGACACTAGGATCCACACACGTATCTGATACCAAGAATATTTTCCCTCATGGAGTTTTTTATGCCAGTGGTCTTGGTCTGCGTTGTTTCTGTGTTTTATTAATAATATTTTCCCAATTTTCAAAACAAAAATTATGTTATGCTATGTTTGGGAATTGTGATTTCATTTGGAAATCTAGCATTAGATCAAATTAAGTGTTTGGCAAATAAAAAAAACTTTAAATTTGGATTTGAGTGAATTCCACCTTTGTTTCCAAAGTAGTTAAAGGGGAGAATTTGAGAATTACTTGTCAAACCTTGTCATTCTCAAATTCTCTATTTATGATTCCATAATTGAAATGAAATACATGTTTCCAAACGCAACCTTAAAGAATTTGATTTTCTTCTTTGTAGTTATAGGTTTTAAACACTGAAAAACACAAAATTGAAGAAATCAAGGAGAATGCTTTTATTAAACAGTCTTCCTAAAATATTTTGGGCAGAAGCAGTCAATACTACAAATTATACCCTCAATAGAAGTTTAATAAGACTTATTTTAAAAGACTTCCTTTGAGTAATTCAAAGGGAGAAAACCAAACATTTCTTATTTAAACCTTTCGGATGTATATCTATTTTTTATAACAACGGTGAAGACAACATTGGTATGATTTATGCACGCAGTGAGGAAGTTATCTTTATTGTTTATGTTGTTAAAAGTAAAGCATATCATGTATACAACCAACGCGCTATGGTTGTGGAAGGAAGTATACATGTTATTTTTTATAAAAATGGTAATAGAATCTTGAGTGAAGGTTTTTGCAAATCTAAATCTATGTCATGATGATGATGAGGATGAAACAACACACGAGAATGAAACAAACATATAGGAACAAATTTTACCCTTTGACAAAGCTAATTTTTAGACAAGTTAAAGTTCTCAAGCCCCTGATAATATCAATCAGGGACCGGAGCCTTGAGAACTGGTCTAGAATGATGATACCTCTCAACACAACTCTCTAGACCTTGAAACTGCACTTTAATAACAAACAACATTTCCTTTGGTTATTAAAAAAATATACAAACATGCATCTTCTCTCATCTCTTGGAAAATATCATCACACCCATAAAGCGGTATTCAAACAAGATCTAAAAATTATTGTGCTTTTTATGCCTTTGTTTCCTTCATTTAACCGAAAAATCATGATCAGATAATATATTCTGTATTTTGTTTTAGCAAGACTGTATTAGTGATTTAGTAAGACATTATATTTTGTATTATGTATTAATTATTAATGTTTATTAATTTAGTAGGATAGCATATTTTATATCCTTAAAATTGTTGTAAAACATTTTCTACCTATTATTGATTCTTAAGTTAATTAAATTACGGTTCGGTGGCGGTCCTGTCTAAAAATAAATTAGTTATGCTTTTGGTATGGAAAATTGAAAACCAAATTAAATATGGTTTGATTTGGTTTTGACAAAAATCCTAATCGTTGACCGAACATTCCCCCCTATTCTGATTAAGAGATTGAAGGTTAGCAAGGAAGGCATTAGAGGTCGAAGACCAAGACATATTTTCAAGGGACTTGAGGATGGGTCAAGGTACCGCATTGGTTCAATCTTAAAGGTCTTATGAGGGTGTTTAGACCAAGGAGGGTTAAGGTATAGAAGAATAGGTGCGTGATTGGATTTTAGTTTGGGTAAGTTAAGCACTCATGCATTTGGAAAAAGAGCCACAAGAGAGGGGGAGGCAAGGGCTTGATCAAGGAGTTGAAAAATAGGCATAGATTTCCTCATATTCGACCAAGTAAACCTAAGACCATTACAACCCGAATCCGTGAGATTGTAGTCTTCCCAAAAAAATCCCTAAAGCTTCAATTCTCCTACAGGAGGGGGATTCCCACCAACTTTCTCAGTAGAGCATGCAATTTGGTTAAAGTCTTCCAGCATAATCCAAGGATATTCCACATTGGACGTCATAGTCCAAATTCATTTCATTGTAGTAATTTATCCTCAAAGCTAGTACTACCATAAATAGAGGTCAAATAAATACTAGTGTTAAAAGAGAGCACCTAAAGGTATGAGTGAGCAAAATCGGATATCCGATCCGAAACATACAGTCGGATCGGATATCCGATATCCGAAAACTAATATATCTGATATCCGATATCCGATTCGATCCGACTCGAATATCCGATATCCGGTATCCGACAATATTCGAATCAGATATTCGAGATATCCGATATCCGATGCTTATGAGAAAAAGTTGAAAATTTTTAGTCGGATATTCGAAATATCTGATATCCGAATTTAGTCGAAATAATTTATTTATAAAAATATAATTTTATTCTTATGAATAACGGATATCCGAATCTACTTATAATATGCGGATATTCGATATCCGACTATCCGAAATAATTTCGGATATCCGACAATTGAAAAACGTCGGATATTTGGATATTCGAGTCTACAAATATTGATATCCTAATTTGTATCCGATATCCGAATTTTCGAATCGGATATTTGATCCGAATTGTAACTTCGAATCGGATATCCTAAAAATCAAATCAAATATCAGATCGAATCATCGGATAACACTCTTGAGCTATCCCAAGTTAGAAGAATGCCACTAGCAAAACCATGAGGGTCCGCCAAGACAAAGTCCGAATAAGGGAGATTTTCCATAATTTTTTCGGTTTTGGAGGTTGAGCATCGGGTTTCAGAAAGGAAAATGACAACTGGATTGTGAGCTGAGATGACATGTTGGATACTATCTCGAAAACTGGGGCGTGCAATACCTATAAAATCTTTTTAAATAAAGCTATTAAATTTTATTTATTTTATTGCATAAATTAAAAACAATATTTTAGGGTGACGTACGCTATACATAGTCCTAGTAATGTTTGTTAAATCAAGAAAAATATGCAAAACATTTACAAAATGAATATCTTTAAATTAAGAATAAGAATGTTAGGATGAGATGAATACTTGTTCTAGGGTGATCATATGCCACAAGTATGAACCATTAAAAAATTTGACATTTTAAATGATATTTTGTTTATTACTCCCTCCTATACAACCAAAATGTCCCATTTCTATTTTGGGTCAAGTCACCCAAAATGTCCCATTTCCATTAATTTTGGCATGGATTTTTTACCCGTATATCCTTATTCACTTTACCTATTTACTATTTAACGTTAATAAAATTATCTAATTTTTCCCTAAATAATTAATTAAACTAACCTAATTAAAGCCTACTCTTTCCCATTTCCCTCCATTTAATACGTGCCCTAGTTCCAGAACATTCACCTTCCTCTTTACCTCTCATCTTCATCCTCTCTCTCAAGAACATTCACTATTTTTCAAACCCAGATCTGGGCTTTTCTTCATCTTTGTTTTATTTCTGGCTTCACCATTGTTCTTCATCCTCTCTCTTCTCTCTCTTCTCTTTCATGGAAAATCCTAAAACTCCCACAACTTTACCCCTGAAAAACTTTAATTCCTCACCTGATGTTTCCCCTTTGAAAATTCGTAACTCCCTTCTCTCAAACCCTAAGTATTACGACGATGGGTTTTATGATTCTTATGAAGATGATGACTCTTCAATTGAGACAGATCTTAAGTGAGGTAGAGAACTAGATTCTGAAGGAGAGCCCATCTACACTCTAGAGCCTGATCTTTACCTAGATCAAGAGTATACTTCTGCTGATGTTGTGTTCTCTAACACTGATTGTGAGGATGAAGATTGGCTTGATAAGCTTGGCCCATTTTTGAGTACGTTTCTGTTCTTGTGGGTGCGTTATGACTGATGATAATCGATATCATAAATAAGGAAACCATTCCCATTCAACTAGCAATAATCTATATCATCAATAAGGAAACCATTCACTATTTCCAGCTAACAATAAGCAATATCATTAATAAGGGACTCGCTCCCTTTCAAACAAATAATAATCAATTCAATAACAAGGGAATCGTATCGTTCTCATTCTAAATCATTACGAAACATTTAGCATATTAGCATCGTTCTCTACTAGAAAACTTGAAAATCATATAATCAATAACTTTGATATTTCCTTCGACGACGATTCATAGATAGTGTATTATATGTTTTAAAATAATTCAATATCAGTAAATATACAATGGAAGATGCATACAAGAGTTAATTACTACATGTACGTACCTATAAGCATCGCTCAGGCCCGGCCCTGGGGGTAGGCCAACGGGGCCACCGCCCATGGCCCAAGATTAAAGCGTAGAAATATAATTATTGGAGGGGCCCCTTATTAGGAATGTAAAATAACAGTAATACAATTAAGAAATAACATAAATTATATCAAGAAAGTAATTAAATGGCAAAAAAATATACGTATATATCAATTCCCCAAACTCCTCAATTAATTGCTTCAATTCCCAAATTTGTTCTCTCTTCTCAATTTAATTTAATCATTTCCCCAAATTGAAGTCTCCAAAGTGATGACCAACATTTATAGTGTTATTCTCCCGGTCTCGTCCGTTAGTATTCTCTGCCAATTTCCACATAAGTTCTTCGATCAATTTTCATGTTTGAGCAGGGCATTGCAATGGTAGTTTTTTTTTTTTCAATTCAACTTATTTTATTTTATCTCAAACAATAATCAATTTGTCCTCTCTAAATCAAGTTCATTTTATGTTATTGTTTTAGTAGTGATTTTATGTCATTTTAGTTTTAAAGAACAATTGCTTGAGAAAGGGGAATTATGTACTTCTATAGATTTTTAGATTGCAGTATAATTAAAATAAATCTATAACTATTAATAAAACAAAATACGTTGACATAATCACTAATTAATAGTGCTTATATGTCACAACCTCAACAAAAAATTTCCCTCCAAAACTCAATGATGACATCAATACTAATTAATATTATTTGACTTAATTGCTTTCTAACTATGACTATAATGTTATTGATATTGATGTTATACTTTGTAAGCCACATCATTTAATATATTAGAGATCTTTTTTTTTTTTTTTTTTTTTTTTTTTTTTTTTTTTTTTTTTTTTTTTTTTTGGAAATTTGGAAATATTATATAAAAAGAAAACACACTGAGACTTGGGAGCCCCGTCACCGCCGGCATAAAAAACCCCGCGAGGGGAAAAAGCCATTGGAAAACGAGGACCAAGCATCAGGCCACCCAGAACATCGCATAGGGGTGGGCTATGCAACCGTTTACATCAGTAAGACAAAAAAGGGGGGGATCACCTTACACACCAAGGGAGTTGGGCCTATCACCTTACACACCATATCTAAAAAACAAACAAAAAAACTCCAATACATCATCTCTCCAAACAAGCTCCAAGCTCAACAAAACACAATCAACAAACAAGATCCAAAAAACTCAATAATCAAAAGTAGTATTATATAAAGTTGAGGATGGCAATTCCATCCCAAGAAGTTCCTTTGCCCAAATGCTGATTCTATGTTTTAGCCCCTGTATAAAAGTAGTAGTATCCCATCGCCCATCTTCAAATTTAATCTTGTTTCTTTCGAACCACAAAGACCAAATCACACAGCCTAAGATCATCATCCATAGTTTTCCTCTCCTTTCCTTTGGCACCAAATTTGACCACGCAAGGAGGAAAGATGTACATTGGTTATGAAGAACACCAGTTGCTCCCCACCAGTTCAAAACCTGCATCCAAACACACCATGAAAATTTGCAAGTGAAAAGTAAATGAGTGTTAGATTCAATTTCGCACACACAGAAAGGGCACAAAGCATTGGGTGGGGCAATCAATCCTTTGTTCATCAAACCATCTCCAGTTTTGAGTTTCTCTATGCATGCAAGCCATAGAACCAATTTGGCTCTAGGTGGGATCTTTATTCTCCAAATTTGCTTCGAAACATTTGTTGGGATGATAGGGTTCTGTGCTTCATATAGTTTTTCCACAATCTCACCAATGGGAAATTTTCCCCTTTCTTGGCCATTCCAGCTTACACCATCAACTTTACCCAATTGTGGAGAGATGGGCTCCACAATAATAAGCAATCTTTCGAAATCCGCTACCTCCCATTGATATAAATTTCGTCTCCAAGAGAAATTCCAAGACCATTCTCCATTTTGCCAAATTCCCATCTGACTCACCAAAGCATCACACTGATTTGAAATAGAGAAAAGTCTGGGGAAGATTGACTTCATTGTTCCTAAAGGACTCCATTTGTCGTGCCAAAACAGTATGGTACTGCCATCACCTACACGTGCAATTAACCCTGCATCAACAATTTGTCTGATTCTGTTTGTATCCTCTTCCTGTTTCATCAATTGAGCCCAACTTCCACTTTTGATATGACCCAAGGAATCAGAAGATGCTTTCAAACTTTTGATATTGTGAATGGAGATGATGATTCGCTTCCAAAGAGTGTCATTAGTATCTGAAAATCTCCACCACCATTTGAAGAGCAGCAACAGATTTTTGTGCATAATATTTCCCACTCCAAGTCCACCTAAGCTTTTAGGGAGCATGATTGATGACCATTTGACATTCGGAGTTCGCATGCTATCGTTTGCTTTTACACCCCAAAAGAATTTCCTTTGTAATTTCACAATCTGCTGAGCAACTGATTTTGGCATTAAGAACATACTCAGATAGTATATTGGTAGGCTATTGAGAACACTTTTGATTAGAGTAATCCTTCCTGCTTTAGAAAGGAGCTTTGCTTTCCATGAAGAAAGCCTATTTTCAATCTTCGTTAGTACCGGTTTCCAAGTTGTCACTCTGTTCATAGCGGCACCAAGGGGTAAACCAAGATAGGTAATGGGACACAGTGCATGACTACATCCATTCCTTCTTGCCACTACTTCTACCCACTCAAGATCCTCCATACTCCATGATATGATACTGGATTTGCTGTAGTTTAAACTGAGACCTGACATCAATGCAAAAACATCTAGAATACGAAAATAATTTGTAATCACCATATCGTTCTTAGGAACGAATATCAATGTATCATCAGCGAATTGAAGATGTTTCAGATTTACCCTATCTTTTCCAATACTAACACCTTCAATAAAATGCAACTCCTCTGCCTTTCTCAACAAGCATACAAGTACTTCACTAACAAGTATAAACAAATATGGAGATAGTGGATCACCTTGTCGTAGTCCTCTTTCCATCTTCACGGGTTTGAGTGGGGAACCATTGAGTAAGATTGATAACGATGCCGAACTAACACATGTCATAATCCATTTTATCCATTTGGTTCCAAATCCCAGCTTCTCCATGACCTGCTTCAGGAAAGACCATCTCACAGAGTCGTAAGCCTTTTGAAAATCAAGTTTAAGAAGTGCACCTGGAATCTTTTTCTTTTTCATCCATGCAATGGCTTCATTTGCAATCAACACTCCATCGAGGATTTGCCTATCCCTTACAAAGGCACTCTGTGATTCATCAACTAGAGGAGCAATGACCTCTTTAAGCCTATTGGAGAGAAGTTTTGCGATGATCTTGTAAAGGGTACCCACCATGCTAATGGGTCTAAACTCTTCTATAGAAATCGGGCTCTTCACCTTTGGGATTAAAGTTACCCAAGTAATATTGATAGCACTCGCTGCATCCCCCTTTTCTAGGAACTGTATCACGAATTTGAAGATTTCCTCACCCATAATATCCCACATTTCCCGTACAAATTTGAAAATTTAATTCATTCTTTTTCAATTATTTATAAAATCTTATCAATTTTATTTATTAAATAAGTATTTTTTGAAGTTATTAAATAAGTATTATTTAAGTGTATTACATATTTTAAGTTGGTTAAAAGATAATAAACTTTTATGAGGATTTTTTTTATTTATACTAATGAAATTGGTTACTTAAATGCAATGCATAAGTCTAATATGATTTATGTTGTGGCTACCTTTATGCAAGTCACTTATATCTTTTGTAACAAACAAATTTTTTTTAATTTTATAAAATAAATTTACATAAATATTTATGTCAATTTTATAACTAAATTTTCACAATCATCTACGCACAATGCAA
The DNA here is from genome assembly GCA_019776075.1 of Amaranthus palmeri. Classification (NCBI taxonomy): domain Eukaryota; kingdom Viridiplantae; phylum Streptophyta; class Magnoliopsida; order Caryophyllales; family Amaranthaceae; genus Amaranthus; species Amaranthus palmeri. Next base: position 66,420 of record JAAKBH010000492.1, read on the forward strand.
GCATGATACAAATCAAACAAAGTATGATACACAAATAATTATGTCAAATCTATAACTAAATTTTCACAATGATGTACGTACAATGCAAAGTATGATACAAATCAAACAAGGTATGTAATGATACAACTATTCAGAACGAAATGTGTTAGAATTTGAGCCATACAAAAGAGAAAGAAAGGAAATGAATGCTATTTTATTGATTAAAATTCTGCAAACTACAAATGAGGGGCAAGTCTCCTATTTATACATGTGAAGACTTGAAAAAGAAACAGAAAACAAGAAAATGTTATAACAACTTACAAGTTTGTTATGACTTAATAACTACCTATGATCTATTCAAGAAACATAAAGAATGAATCAGCACCCTTGATATAGCCAAGTAATTTGCACCGTAGATGAAGGCACACGGATCTCAAACACTATTGTTCATTATAAAGACATATGCCGCTCACGTGCCTTTGCTAGAGCATAATACATGTATGATACTGCAGCCCACGTGTCTTGATGTTGAACATTGAAATCATGATGCTGCACACTTGTTGTTTATGCTGAATTCTTTATTCCATACTTGTCTTAAGACCTATAGGCTACTCCTTCATATCATAATCTCAACATCCCCCCTCAAACTAGTGATCTTGGTAAGACACCTAGTTTGCTAAGTAACCGTTTAAAATGTGTAGATGGTAAAATCTTTGTAAATACATCTGCAATCTGATTTTTCGTAGGTAAGTATGACAATTGTAATAAACCTTCTAACACATTTTCTCTAGTGAAATGATAATCGATGTCTATATGTTTGGTCCGCTCGTGAAACACTGGATTTTTTCCTATGAAAATAGTTGATTGGTTGTCACAAAAGAGAGTTATAGGTTTACTGATATTAACAGAAAGTTCTTCAAGCAACCTAATAAACCATGTAACATCGGATACAGCACTAGACATGGCTCTGTACTCAGCTTCGGAGCTGGATTTTGATGCAGTTTGTTGCTTTTTACTTTTCCAACTAATAAGAGAATTCCCTAACATCATTAAATATCCTGTAATAGACCTTCTCGTATCTATACAAGATCCCCAATCAGAATCAGAATAAGCCTGTAATACAAGTTGATCTTGACCTTTTAATTTGATACCTTGACCACATGTTGAAAAAACATAGTTTAAGGTACGAAGCAAAGCTTCCCAATGTGAACTTCTAGGAGCCTGCATAAATTGGCTAAGACTCTGAATTGTATATGCCAGATCAGGTCTTGTATTAGTTAGAAAACTAAACTTTCCTACTAATCTTCTGTAGAGTGTAGGATCTGCAAGAAGAATACCCTCATGAGCTGATAATTTGGTATTAAGAGGTAAAGGAGTGACTACATGTTTAAATTCCTTTACTCCACTTGTTTGGAGTAGTTCTTTTGTGAATTTATGTTGGGTAAGAGTCATACCATCATGTTGGTGACTAACTTCCATTCCAAGAAAAAAATGTAATTCTCCCAAATCTTTTATAGTAAAAACTTGATCAAGGTGTGATTTTAGGAATAAAATCTCTGTATTATCATCACCTGTAACAATGATGTCATTAACGTACGCCGCTACAATGGTAATCTTTTGTTGTTGTTTCTTTAGAAACAAAGAATAATCATTTTTTGTTTGAACATATCCTAAGGATTTTAGTTCATTCAAAAGCTTGATGTACCATTGTCTAGAAGCTTGTTTAAGACCATACAAAGATTTCTGTAGAAGACATACTTGATTAGGTTTACATATCATTCCTTCGGGTATTTTCATAAAAACTTTTTCATGCAAATCGCCATGAAGAAATGCATTATTTATATCTAGTTGATGTACTTTCCATTTTGAACTGGCTGCTATGGCAAGAATACATTTAATGGTAGACATCTTCAGTACAGGGGAGGAGGTTTCATCATAGTCAATACCACGTTTTTGATTAAAACCTTTGGCAACAAGTCTTGCTTTGTACCTTTCTAAGCTTCCATCTGCCTTTAATTTGATTTTGTAAACCCATTTACTTTGGATGGCCTTTTTGCCTTTTGGTAGGTCAACAATCTCCTATGTCTTATTTTTATCTAACGCATCAAGCTCTTTGTTCATGGCAACAATCCAATTAGGATCATTAGAAGCCTCTTTGTAATTATAAGGCTCTATAAATTTATCTTGTAGAAGAGCAATCTTCTGATGTTTATGAGGCAAACTACTATATTGAACAATATTACACCAAGATTGGTTTTTAGACAGACAAGCATAATCTTGAAGATACTTTGGTTTGCTAGATGTTCTATTAGTTTTTCTTGGTTCTAACGAAACAGATGGTTTACTACTTTGGGCATGTTGTTTAAAATGACTTATTTGCTCACTATTGTTGTGCTCAAATTCTTTATTTAGGTCATTTCTTTGCCATTGTTACTGTCATAAGGCAAGAAAATTTGTTTTATTGTTTCATTGTTAGATCTCAAATAATGGAAAGGAAAAAAAATTTCATAGAACTTCACATATCTAGAAGTGTATACTATTTTGCTATTGAGACAATACAATTTGTATGCCTTTTGTGTTTGAGAATATCCAATAAAAACACTTACTTGTGCCCTTGGATCAAACTTTGTTCTACCTTTCTTTAGTGTAGATGCAAAACACAAGCATCCAAATGCCTTTAGCATTTGGTATTGAGGCTTTTTGTTGTGCAGCTTTTCATATGGAGTGGAATTTTTTAATATACCTAAGGGCATCTTATTAATGATGTGCACAGCACATTCAACACAATCTCCCCAAAAATTGTTGGGTACTTTTGACTGGAAAAATAAGGCTCTTGATACTTCTGTTAGATGCCTATGTTTTCTTTCAACCACCCCATTTTGTTGGGGTGTGTTGGTACAACTTGATTGAAGGCATATACCTTTCTCATTATAGAAACACAAGATATCTCCATGTGATAGCTCTTTAGCATTATCTGTTCTGACCACTTTGATCTGCTTCTCAAATTGAGTTTCAACATATGAATAAAATTTCTTAAAGCATGTCAAAAAAACTGATTTATGTTGAATAAGAAAAATCCACGTGTATCTACTGTAATCATCTACTATTGTGATGAACATAGTACACTTGTTTCTTGATTGAAGTCTAATAGGACCCCATATATCGACATGGATTAATTGAAACACATCAGTTGTTTGTATTGAGCTTTTATTAAAAACTAATCTTGTTTGTTTAGCTAATGGACAAACAGTGCAAAAAAATTATGTTTCAGCCTTATTTGTGCTCAGATCAGGAAGAATTTGTTTCATTTTGTTGAATGGTAGGTGTCCCAATCTGAGATGCCACATTTTAGCTTCTTTTATGCTACTGTCTGTCTTCTGTGAAGCATCATGCTCACATTTATGTGCTTCTGATTCTTAACTGCATCTAGTGTGTAAGTACCATAGTCCCTTTTGCTTGTAACCAAGAAGCAAATGCTTCTTCTATTGCTCCTGAAGAAAGCACGTATTAGAATAGAAAGTCACACTGCATTTATGTTGTGAAAGAAGTTTGTGCACAGAGATCAAGTTGAAATGAAAGAGAGGCACATACAATACATCCTTTAAGCACAAACCATTAGGTAAATAAACATCACCTACATGTTGCACTTTAACTTTCCTTCCATCAGGAACTATGATACTATGGCACTTATTAGTTAGGGTTTTCAATTCATTAAACAACTCTTTTTGACAGCACATATGATCAGTTGCACCCGAGTCTATTATCAATTTTGGATAGTTTTGTGAGGAGTAATTGTTACCTGTGAGTTGTGCTGAGTTGGAAGTATGGGAAACCTCTTGTACATCAGTTATAGCATATCGTTTATTAAGGAGAGACATTAATTGAACTTACTGTTCTTGGGTAATCTTGGGTTCAGAAAGCTTGTTCTCTTGCTGCATAGAATCAATAACAACAACATTAACCTTGCTTTCTGCTCATTCTCTTTGCTCCATGTATTATTCTTGTGCTTAGGTGGATAACCATGCACTTTCCAACACCTTTCAATGGTGTGTCCTTGTATCTTGCTTGCAAATCCTCTATATTTTGCTTCATAATGCTTTCTGTTGGCCCATTTAAGTTTTGATGATGACTTAACTTTTAGAAACAAACAAATTATTTTTGAGATTGTTTTTATAGGTCATATATCTGATTGTCAAGATCGTCGAAAGCACCTTAGAAAGTTGTAGAAGAGCATTGCAAGTCTACGTCAAATACTTAAGTCACTTGGATCGGTTCCAGATTGGTCGTCAAAATTGAAGACTGTCCAGACGGAGACAACACGGTGTTCCCAACGCAACTAGTCAGAGAAAAAGTCAACTAGAAATAAGGGAAATAAATTTTTATTTTAATTTTCTTTTTATTAAGTTGTACGGGTGAAAAACTGATTTGCAAAAGGATTTTAATTTCATGCCGTATACTCGGAGTAACTCCCAAGTTTCATACCCACTACTCCCAAATTTTATGCCCACTACTCCCACGTTTTGGAACATGGGTTTATGGGTAAAACTAAGTCTCATGTGTATATAAAAAGAATTTTCATAACCGGCACATTTTTGAGACATTCATTTATGTTGTCGAGTGCCCCATCAAGAATTTCGTGAGATACAATTCAAGAAAGAGGAAAAATTTAATTGTTCTTAATTGCCTATTAATTCATTTAATTTTTCCTTGTGCTTTTCTTAGATTTTCATCCAATTTGAGAATTCTATTTGTAAAGGTTTTTTGAGTGTGTAAACTTAGACTTTGGGAAGTCTAAGGGGGAATTTAGAGAATTTTATGTAAAGAGAGAAAAGAAATGAGAAGGAGAACCGAGAAGGAGAAGGAGAATTAGGCCAAGAGAAGAGAAGGAGAAATTTTATGTAATAGAGTTGTAAATTACATAAAGTTTAATAAAAAAAGTTGAAATCCCAAGTGGTCGTGGCTTTCTTTCTTTTAAGGCCAAGAAAGTTTCCACGTTAAATCTTTGAGTTCCTTAAAGTTTCTTTTTATTGCTTTGAGTATTTTTTTAAAAAAAATTCCGCAAGAAACAGGGCAAAAATACTCCTAAGGGCGACACAACAATTCACCACCCCTCTTGTTGCGTTCTTTATCTCTAAGTGTTTCTACAATTGGTATCAGAGCCTTGTTCCTCATTTGATCAGGAAAGCCTGAGAGCCGAATCTTAGTGTAATAGAGATGTTGAAAATGAATGAACGAATGGAAGAAGGTTACTCTACTGAGAGAGCACCAATGTTCGATGGTAAATTCTACACGTATTGGAAGAATAGAATGGAAATCTTCATCAAAGCCGAGAACTATCAAGTTTGGAGAGTCATTGAAATTGGAGATTTCGAGGTAACAACTACCAACTCCAATAACGAGACTGTTCCCAAACCGATAACAGAATATGAGAAGGAAGATTTTCAGAATATGGAGATGAATGCTCTTGCTATCTACTAACTTCGCTGTGGGCTTGGTCCAAATGAACACAATCGCATTATGGGTTGCAAAACAGCAAAACAAATTTGGGATCTGCTAGAAGTTACCCATGAAGGAACAAGTGAAGTAAAGCGTTCCAAGATTGACTTGCTCATGTCAAAATACGAAAGATTTATTATGGAACCTAGAGAAAGCATTCAAGAAATGTTTACTAGATTCACTAACATCACAAATGAGCTTGTCTCCCTTGGAAGGATAATTTTCTCTGATGGACAGGTACAAAAAATCCTAAGAAGCCTACCTCAAGATGATCGCTGGAGAGCTAAGGTCACATCCATTCAAGAATCTAAAGATTTCACAAAGTTTAACCTGGAAGAGTTAGCTGGTTCTCTGATGACACATGAATTGCATCTAGGAACAGCGGACAGTTCTAGGAACAAAGGTCTGGCTCTGACAGAAAATGATAAAGAAGAATCAGAAAATGACGAGGAAGTGGCAGCAATGTTGGTACGGAAATTCAAGAAGTTCTTCAGGAACAACAGATATAATAATCAAAGAAACAACAAAGAAACAGGAACTCCAAACTCCAAAACCAACTTTGAATGTCACAAATGTGGAAGTACCGATCACTTCATCAAAGAATGCCCTCAATGGAAGAACGAGAAGGGTAAAGGCAAGGCAAGGGAAACAGGAAGCCAACCAGTAAAAGGGAACTTCAACAAAGCTGATTTTCGCAAAGCCATGATAGGTGCATGGGGAGAATCCGAAAGCGAAGCCGAAACCGAAGCTCCCGTTGAAGAAGAAACAGCCAATCTCTGTCTCATGGCTACACATGACGAGAAGTCCAAAGGAAAAGAGGTATTGTCGTCTAATTCATTTCATAATTACTTATTCAAATTGGATAAACATAAATTGATTAAAATGATTTTGGAGACTCAAGAAAATCTGGAAAAACGAACAGTCATCTGTCTCCAAATAGAAAAAGACCTTAAGGCTAGTAAAGACCAAATATCCTACCTAAATTCTTTTAGGTCCGATGTGCAAACTCGATTTTTTGATTTACTTGATAAAAACGTGATGTTAAAAGAAGCTATAGAAAAGGTTAAACAAGAAAACATCATGTTAAATATTGAATTAAATCAATATAAATTGTTAGGAATAGAATTAAAAGTCGAGTCCATTCAAGAGATTAAGAATGATTTTAATAAGATAAAGTTAGACCTAGAATCCGCCAAAAATGAAAATGAACAACTTAAGCTTGAATTAAATTCAAGAGAAAAAGGGAAAATCAAATAGGTTCCCAAATGGATTCTTAACGCTAAAACCAAAGGAACTAAAGGTTTAGGATACAATAAATATGATAAAAAGAAGAAGGTCTATATCGATTTCCCAAGTAGTAAGATATGTTCCTTTTGTGGCAAGACGGACCTGAAACATCAATGTTTAAAAAGCGAACAACATAACAAAACGAACCAAATATATGTCGATAGAGTTTGGATTAAGAAATATGATTCTTGTATAATCGACATGGAACCCAAGGATGGCTGGGTTCCACCATCTAACAACTAAGTTCGTTTTGCAGGTTCTAGTGAGGGGGAACAGCTCATGTTATCTCGACTGTGGCTGTTCCAAGCACATGACAGGCGATAGATAAAAGTTTCTCTCATTAGAAGCCTATGATGGAGGAACTGTGACCTTTGGCGACAACATGAAAGGAGAAATAATTGCAAAAGGAAAGATAGGAAGGTCAAGTTCCCATGTTATATACAATGTATTTTTAGTTGAGAATTTAAAACACAATCTTTTAAGTATCTCTCAATTTTGCGACAAAGGTAACTCTGTAAACTTTACTTCTGAAAAGTGCATCATTTCTAGGAACGACACAGGAGACACCATACTGGAAGGAGTCAGAAAAGGGAACACCTACGTGGTGGACCTATACACTGTTCTTAAAACCAGTCTAACGTGTCTGAGCGTTATAGAAGATGACCCTCTTTTTTGGCATAAACGATTAGGTCATGCTAGTTTTTCTTTGCTTAATACTTTACGATCTAAAGACCTAGTAAGAGAATTACCGTCCCTTAAATTTCAAAAGGATGAGGTATGTGATCCATGTGCCAAAGGAAAACATGCAAGGTTATCCTTCAAACCTAAAAATGTCGTGACCACCTCAAGGCCACTTGAATTAATTCATATGGATCTTTGTGGACCAATGAGAATCCAAAGTCGAAGCGGTAAGCGATATGTATTTGTTATAGTTGATGATTACAGTTGATTTACATGAACATTATTTTTATCTAGCAAAGATGAGGCTTTTGATGAATTTGTTGCATTTGCCACTAAAATTCAAAAATCTAGTAAAAATCAACTTGTCCACATAAGATCGGATCATGGTAAGGAATTTGAAAATTCAAGGTTTATGGACTATTGTAATGAGCATGGTTTAAGTCACAATTTCTCCGCACCTAGAACACCACAACAAAATGGTGTGGTTGAACGTAAAATAGAACCTTAGAGGAAATGGCTAGAACCATGTTAATAGCTAGTGGTCTACCTAGAAATTTTTGGGCCGAAGCCGTTAATACTGCATGTTATATATTAAATCGTGTAGTAATTAGACCGATCACTTCTAAAACCCCCTACGAACTATTTAAAGGAATTAAACCTAATATTGCATATTTTCGAGTCTTTGGATGTCGATGATTTGTGCATGTAAATGGAAAACAAAATATAGGTAAATTCGATGAAAGAAGTGATGAAGCAGTATTTCTCGGCTATTCATCTCACAGTAAAGCTTATAGAGTTTATAATAAGAAAACTATGTGTGTTGAGGAATTTGTTCACATTATATTTGATGAAACTAATTTTATGACAAGTGAACAAGAAACAGGTGATTTTGAGATAGGTCTTGCTAATCTGGACGATGAATAAAATACACAAAAGGAGCAAGATCAAGAAGATCAACAACAGGTTCAGAATGCTGAACCAAATCAAGAACAGGAACAACAGGCAGATCTGGATCAGCCTGCCGTTCCTAATCCAGATATCCCTAGAGAAGTTCAAGAAGAAAGAATTGATGCTGAGCCAAATCAGAATCAAGTCAGTGAGCCTACTTCCACATCTGTCTCCACCAGAGACTTTGTTCCAAAACTGTGGAAACACCAAAAGTCACATCCACTAGACTTGATCCTAAGCAATATGAGTAGAGGCATACAAACTAGATCCCAAATGAGAAACTTCAGATTGGGTAGTTGCAATGCAAGATGAATTAAATGAGTTTGAAAGAAATAAAGTATGGAACTTGGAACCTAAACCCAAGAACAAAAAGATAATTGGGTTAAAATGGGTATTTAGGAACAAGCTGGACGAGCATGACACAATAGTCAGGAATAAACAAGGTTGGTGGTAAAAGGATACAATCAACAGGAAAGTATTGACTATACTGAAACTTTTGCTCATGTAGCTAGATTAGAAGCTATTAGAATTCTTATTTCTTTTGCTGCTTTCATGAATTTTAAATTATATCAAATGGACATGAAATGTGCATTCTTAAATGGTTTTCTTGAAGAAGAAGTATTTGTGGAACAGCCACCTGGCTTTGAAAACCCAATTTCTCCGGATCACGTCTACAAGCTTGATAAAGCTCTTTATGGGCTAAAACAAGCACCTAGACAATGGTACGAGAGATTATCTAAGTTTTTGATTGATAACAAGTTCATACGAGATAAAATTGATAAAACCTTATTCTTTAAGAATAAAGGTTCAGATATTTTAGTTGTTCAAATATATGTTGATGATATTATTTTTGGTGCTACTAATGAATCGTTATGTAAGGAATTTGGTGACCTAATGAGTAATGAATTCGAAATGAGTATGATGGGAGAATTAAATTTCTTCCTTGGTTTGCAAATTAAACAAACTGCTAACGGTATTTTTATTCATCAACAAAAGTATATAAAAGAACTCCTAAAGAAATATGGATTAGATAATGCTAAGACAAACCATACACCCATGGCCACTAACATTAGATTAGATGAAGACTCTAACGGAATTAGTGTTGACCAAACAATGTATAGAGGCATGATAGGATCACTAGTTCACTACTATACTTAATTGCTAGTAGACCCGATATATCCTTTAGTGTTGGTTTGTGTGCTAGATTTCAATCAAATCCTAAAGAATCACATCATACAGCAGTAAAAAGAATTCTAAGATATTTAAAGGGAACATATGACTTATCCCTATTTTATCCTAAAAGTGATGTCTATGACTTGAAAGGGTGTAGTGATGCAGATTATGCAGGAGATCTTGTGAATAGAAAAAGCACTTCAGGAATGGTACAGTTTCTTGGATCTTTTTTGGTATCATGGAGCTCCTAGAAACAGAACACAGTAGCTTTATCCACTGCAGAAGCTGAATATGTAGCAGCAGCAACCTGTTGTTCCCAAATGCTGTGGATTAAACAACAGCTAAGAGATTTTGGTATTAAACTTGAATGTGTTCCTATTTATTGTGATAATATTAGTGCCATTTGCATTTCTAAAGATCCAGTGCATCATTCAAGAGTTAAACATATTCATATTAGGCATCATTTTCTTAAGGATAATGTCGAGCATAAAAATATAATTGTTAAACATGTCAATACTAGTGATCAAGTTGCAGATGTCATGACCAAACCGCTTCCAAGGGAACAATTCGAAAAGATGAGGTTGGAGCTAGGTATGATAAGGCTTCACTAAAGTTTAATGCTAGTATTCCTCCTCTAAACAACGTGAAAAATGGAAGGGTTAGATCAACCACAACAACCAAGATTGAACATTCAATCATTGCGAGATTTAGGTATGCATCTATTTAAGTATGTGCCATAAACATTGTCTTGATTGCTTGCTTAACTGAATAGACCTAGTAGCATAATTTATTTTATATTATTATATTAGTCTCATATTATAAATTTATTTCTCATACAAACAAAAATCACAAAAATTTATTTTATTTTTCCACAAATTCCAGCATTTTGTTTTATTTTATTTTATTTCGGTGAGCCAACTTAATTTAAGAAATGGAAGACGGATCATCAGGGTGTTTCGAAAATCAGACACTTAAATCGCTACATTCAACGAACTAATCCTTAAAGACTTAATAACTATTCGTTACACCTTATAAACCGTAACATGGAAGTAGTACAAACCTTTCATAAACCGTCCCTTCACACATTTAAAACCCCCACTTTCCAACGTCACATCCATCACACATAACTCACTACAACTTGTACTACTCCTTGCACGAAACCAGTTACCCTCTTCACATTTCATTTCTCTCTTTCTAAATCCCTAATCTTCATCCTTTCTACACCATGAAAACTCCCAAATCTTCCCAAGAACACTAAAGGCAAATCGCCCAAATTTGTTCAACCTGAACCACTCCAAATCATTCATCCTTCATCTAACATTCCTCAATCATCAACACCATCATCAAAACCCAAAACGACCAAACCCATGCATGCCGATACCAAAAGAACGTTTACTACCACCAAAGGAAGCTCGTCATCCAAGCCAGCAAAAAGGCCCAAGGTAGTGGATCCCGACAGTATAGAAGAGGTTGCTGAAGAGATGTCAGTAGGTTTCGGTTTAGACAAGTATTGGTACAATTCTACTCTTTTCCCTCAACTACATGCAATTTTAAGTAATCAGGGCTGGGAGGAATTAATGGGTAATTTTTCTTGCAATTCAATCTATCCACATCTTATGCGAGAATTTATTCAGAATTTTTCAATTGATAATGGGGGTAAGTTCAAGTACTATTAAAGATATTAAAATTGAATTTAATAGTTTAATGCTGGGAGAATGGTTTGAGGTTCCTGCAGTTGGGTTTGATAGATACTATGTGGGGTCAAAAATTGTCTTTTCTGGGATTACTGAAAAAACCGTTCTAAAATTCTTGGGAATTAATGATAAAAAACGATTCAGTCACAACTGCTTGTCTCCCCTCCACAAACTTTTATACAACATTGCCAGAAGATATATCTTACCACGCAATTCCAAGCGTAGTGAGGTGAATCTTCGCGACGCTACACTCATCTACTGTTTGGCTAACCATATCAAAATCAATTTTCCGTCTTTAATGGTTTCTCATCTAGCTGATTGTATTGAAAAGCACACAATGGTAGGTTATGGCGGGTTGTTAACATGCATTTTTAAGAAGTTTGGAGTCCCTTTGGATGGATTGGAATTCCCAATGAGCGCAAATAATAAAATCGGTGAGAGGTGCCTTGATAACTTGCACCTTCAATTAAATGAAAAAGGAATTCTAGAACATGCCATTAAGGAAGTAGAAGTGAGTTCTGACGACGAACAAGAAGAAAAAGAGAAAAAGGAAGAAGAAAGATTTGAGGGAGAAAAAGAAGCGGAAGAAGAGGAAAGGAAGGAAGAAGAGAAAAGAGATCAGGACGCTGTTCCCTCTGCCACTCCTAATGAGGCAGAGGTGAATGAGGAAGAGGTGCAAGCACAAACTGAGGGGGAAGGTTCTAAAGGAGAGGAAAAAGGTGAACTGGAGGAAGAAGCATCCAGTGAGAACTTAGAAGAGGAAGAGGTTGCAAAGCCTGTCCATGAGGAGCCTAGAAAAAGTCGAAGGTTGGCCTCCAAATGATTTGCAAACTTGGATGACATTGCTACTTCTTTACCTTCAATTAATTGCTTGCATTTCTTGATTCATGTTTAGGCATTTGCTTACTTAGTTTGCTGCTTACCTTCTTAATTTGTCTAATGCTTGCCTTAGAGCTGTGGATTGATAAAAACCCCTACTTTTTGATTGATGTCAAAAGGGGGAAGAAAGGCAACAAACTTAAGTTGATTCTTGTGAATGCTACGCTTTACTTAGTCTTTGTTTGTTCTCTGTTTGTTACTAAAATATTTTACATGGTTTATGCTTTCATGTTCAAGGTTTATATTACTGTTTGATATGCTTAGGCTACGTTTATGATCATGGTTTGATTATTGTTTTTAATTTGATGTGGCTATTTGGATTAGTTGTTTGTCACTTATGCTTTAATTAGATTCTTACAACTTCATATTATTGAAGTTGCTTAAATTATTGTGTTTAATAATTTTTGTTTGTGTTTTGTTTAGTATTTTTTTAATAATTTTTTTAATTTGTTATTATACTTAATTTTGAAAACTTAAGTCATGTTTAACCACATGATTTTCGACAAGTTTTAAAAATTAATTTATTAGAGTAATATGCTTGATTAAGTGTTTTAGTAAATTATTTGTGATGATTTGATTTACTAAATATGTTTGAACTTGTGTTAATCTCTAGCATGTTCAAGTTATATGTTTTACTCTATGTTTTACTTAAGTTTGTTTATAAAGTTTGCCATCATCAAAAAGGGGGAATTTGGCCCATTTGAGTTTTGATGATGACTTAACTTTTATAAACAAACAAATTATTTTTGAGATTGTTTTTATAGGTCATATATTTGATTGTCAAAATCGTCGATAGCACCTTAGAAAGTTGTAGAAGAACATTGCAAGTCTACGTTAAATACTTAAGTCACTTGGACCAGTTCCAGATTGGTCGTCAAAATTGAAGACTGTCCAGACGGAGACAACACAGTGTTCCCAACGCAACTAGTTAGAGAAAAAGTCAACGAGAAATAAGGGAAATAAATTTTTTTTTATTAAGTTGTACGGGTGAAAAACTGATTTGCAAAAGGATTTTAATTGGCAATTAATAACTAACCACTTAAGAGAGCTTAAAATTTTAGATCCTATTTTATCTCCACAAAAATAGGACTTCTTATTCTTGACCTAATACTCAACCGTATACTCGAAGTAACTCCCAAGTTTCATACCCACTACTCCCAAATTTCATGCCCACTACTCCCACGTTTTGGAACATGGGTTTTAGGGTAAAACTAAGTCTCATGTGTATATAAAAAGAATTTTTATAACCGGCACATTTTTTAGACATTCATTTATATTGTCGAGTGCCCCATCAAGAATTTCGTGAGATCCAATTCAAGAAAGAGGAAAAATTTAATTGTTCTTAATTGCCAATTAATTCATTTAATTTTTCCTTGTGCTTTTCTTAGTTTTTCATCCAATTTGAGAATTCTATTTGTAAAGGTTTTTTGAGTGTGTAAACCTAGACTTCGGGAAGTCTAAGGGGGAATTTAGAGAATTTTATGTAAAGAGAGAAAAGAAACGAGAAGGAGAACCGAGAAGGAGAAGGAGAATTAGGCCTAGAGAAGCGAAGGAGAAATTTTATGTAATAGAGTTGTAAATTACATAAAGTTTAATAAAAGAAGTTGAAATCCCAAGTGGTCGTGGCTTTCTTTCTTTTAAGGCCAAGAAAGCTTCCACGTTAAATCGTTGAGTTCTTTAAAGTTTCTTTTTATTGTTTTGAGTATTTTTTTTTTTGTAAAAGTTACGCAAGAAACAGGGCAAAAATACTCATAAGGGCGACACAACAATTACCCCCACTCTTGTTGCGTTCTTTATCTCTAAGTGTTTCTACACTTTCTTTTCTCAACTTTGTGGGCCATTGTGTTTTCTTCAATTAGAACATCATCATTCTTGCCAATATTCAAATGGACTTGTTCTTGTACCAAGATTCCATATACCTCTGAGAGAGAGGGCAATTCCTTCATCATCATAAGGCTACTTCTTGTTTGTTTATACTTAGGATCTAATTTCATAAGAAATTGTATGATCCTATTTCTTTGTTGACTTTTGAGTGTCTTTTGACTTTGTCGGCATTCACACCCTGTGCATGTGCAAGAAGCAACAGGGTCTAAAGCTTCTAATTCATCCCATAATCCCTTGATGGTTGTGAAATAGTCTTCAATGTTCATCTCTTGTGTTTGGATGGTCTTGCTAAGAGCTTCTTGGATAGTAAAGAATTGAGCACTTAATGATTGCCCAAATCTTTGTTCTAGCTCCTCCCATATCTCCGTGGCTGTGTTAAGCCACAACACTGTTTTAGATATTTTTTCATCAACAGAATTTAAAAGCCATCCAATTACCACGTCATTGACCCTATCCCATGCTTTGGCAAGATCTTGATTGTGAATAGCTCTCTTCACTGTTCCATTTACAAACCCCAATTTGTTCTTTCTTGAAAGTGCAATAGTCACAGCTCTTTTCCATCCTTTGAAGCCAACACCAGAAAAAACAGATGTAACAAGCCTCAACCCTATATCAATTGGGTGTAAATAGTATGGGTTTGATGGATTTTGTGTGGGATCAACTTGTTGTGGCTGTTTATATTACGATGTATATAATTACAATACAAATTACAACTCGGGAATTTGTATAAACCCCTTTGTTTGATGACAAAAAGAAACTTACAAGATGATTACAATGCAACAAATAAATTGAAGATAATTGCGTAACGATGAACGTTACCCGGAAACTTGATACAAATCGAAGGCGTGTGCTCACTATCCTTTTGTGATATTTCCCCCACAAAGGTACTTGGGTTGATGTTTGGAAATTCACAACGAGATACAATCGATTACAACACAACCTTAGTACTTAGGTTGTATTATGAAATAACAAAGTGTTTGAGAAACTATAAGTTGTGGAAATGCACTAACAAAAGTTAATTACTCTTTTGTATGCAAAGAACAAATGAGAAAGACTTAGAAAATCAGAAGAAGAGTAAGGAAAGGTGTATCTATTCTTCATCCAAGGACCTCTATTTATACTCAATAGAGGATCCTTGCTCATAATCACCAATTGATTATGATTAATCACCAACATCAATGCTATTAACAATTAGCATTATTCTCCACCATAAATCAGAGATTATTGGAGCATTAAGATAGAATCCTAGGCATTAAACACAAGAAAACGGGAAGAAAAGGCAACGGTCACATTCCAGTGACCTATCGCCGAGTCGGCGACGAGTCCAAGAAAGGGACCGCCGACTCGGCGCCAACCCTCTGACCAAAACCTCATTTTCCAGAGAGCTAAAGCCGACTCGGCTTTAGCTATACCAAGGGGACCGCCGAGTCGGCTTTAGCTCACTGACTTGGTGCCCCTTGTTTTCTTGTGTTATCTTAGAATACCTATTTGGACCCCGTAAATTAATACGTATATTGTCCCACTATTAGAATAGCTTTAATTGATACATTACGGACTTAAACTGTCCCACTACCTTAGTAGTACTAGGTGATTAAATACTCAGGATTATTATTATTATACACTAAATGTCCAACAATCCTCCCCCATTTTGGGTATAATAAGCTTCTCATTTACCAAAACTCATAATACATTTTATGCATCAACGCTAATATCCCTACGGATTGAATTAACGCCTAGTACAACACACTTAACAAGTGATCGAGCCAGAATTGATTTCCATAAGGAATTGAATCAAATGACCCTTCCGACCACTTGAAGATGTAGTACACACAAAACAAATAACACAAAGTTATTAACTTGACACATTATAAGGCCGTGTCCGTATCTTATTCATAAGTTTATCATAGTCATTATGCCAATCTTGACTACTTGAAGCGGCCACACTTCAAACTTATATAGGTAGGTTCTCATTACGTATAAAACATATCCCCGTGACGTGGATATAACACCAAGAGCTCTTCAACTCTTGATCTTGAGAACTTTCAAGACGACTACCTTATTCCATCACGGTACAAAGCAACGATGGGTCATATGTTGCTTTAACAAAAACCAAGAGGACTTTACCACATTGAATTCAGACACGATGTTACTCATGCGTGAATTGGGCTTTCCCAAATGATTTTACTGACATAAAACGATCTCAACTGAGGCTTTCTCAATTGAGTCTCTATTCATGGCTTTTGTAAACGAATCCGCCACATTGAACTTAGTGTTCACATAGTCAAAAGTTATGACCCCGTTAATGATAAGTCCTTGCACTAGGCTATGCCTAAGAGCAATATGACGAGACTTACCATTATATACTTGACTATACGCTCTACCTAAAGCCGTCATGCAATCCGCATGGATTGCCACCGGTGATATAGGCTTAGGTAACAAAGGTATCTCAAACATGAGATTCCTCAACCACTCTTCTTCACTAGCTGCTGAAGCTAAAGCGATAAACTCAGCTGACATAGTAGAGTCGGCTATACATGTTTGTTTCTTAGAAGACCAAGAAATGGCACCTCCCCCATAAACAAACACCCATCCACTAGTAGAAGAGTTATCCTCTTCATTAGTGATCCAACTAGCGTCAGAATAACCTTCTAGAATAGGAGGTTCTCCGCTATACGCAATAACATAATCCTTGGTACGCAACAAGTATCTTAATACTCTTCTTATCGCCATCCAATGATGGGGACCTGGGTTACTAGTAAATCTACTAAGTTTACCCACCGCAAATGCTATGTCAGGCCTTGTACTAGTCATAGCATACATCTAAGATCCTATGACCTTTGAATACTCCAATTGTGAAATTGGTTGACCGGTATGTTTCGTAAACTTCATACCCGGTTCCATGGGAGTAGAGACCGGCGCTTTATCAAGCATATTAAACCGCTTAAGTATCTTCTCCACATAGTGAGCCTGACTTAACTTAATACGGTTCCCTTGCCTTATGATCTTAATGCCTAAGATCACATCAGCCTCCCCCATATCCTTCATCTGAAAGGATCTAGACAAAAAGTCTTTTGTCTCTTGGACTTGTGCTTTACAAGTTCCAAAGATAAGCATATCATCGACGTATAGGCAAATGATAACACCATTACCATGGCTATCAAACTTGCTATACACACACTTATCGGCTTGATTCAACTTAAATCCAAAAGACAATATAGTTTCATCAAATTTTTGATGCCACTGTTTAGGTGCTTGCTTAAGTCCATACAAAGACTTGACAAGTTTACACACCTTTTGTTCTTGTCCTTCCAAAACAAACCCTTCGGGTTGTTTCATATAAACTTCCTCATCTAATTCCCCATATAGAAATGTGGTTTTAACATCCATTTGATGTATTTCTAGATGATAGACCGTAGCTAACGCTACCAATAACCGAATAGTGGTTATTCTTGCAACCGGTGCATATGTATCGAAATGATCGATACCGTGCTTTTGTCTAAAGCCTTGAGCCACTAAACGGGCTTTAAATTTATCAATAGTACCGTCGATTTTCATTTTCTTTCTGAAAATCCACTTGCAACCGATTGGTTTACAAGTCGGAGGAAGATCCACTAACACCCAAGTGTTATTTCCCATGATGGATTGCATCTCATCATCAATAGCTTCTTTCCAAAAGGCGCTATCATGTGATGCCATAGCATCGCTATAAGTCAATGGGTCACCTTCCACATTATATAAATATGGAACACTAGAAGATACTTCACTTCTATCACCTTCAACCAAGTATACTTGGAAATCCGGTCCAAAGCTCTTCGCTTTCCGTTGTCTCTTACTTCATTTAGGAATAGGATCAACTAAATCAAGTTCATCTATTTGTTGACTTTCATCAACATCTAGAAGTGAACTTTGTTGACTATCATCAACACTTTCATTGGTACAACTTTGTAGAGTTCTTTGTCTACTCAATGATGAAAATCTATTTTCATCAAAAATGGCATCTCTTGACTCTATAATCGAATGAATCGATATATAGTCATTTTGTTCTATAACATAGAACCTATAGGTTTTGCTATGAATAGCATAGCCTATAAAGATGCACTCAAGCCCACGTTCACCGAGCTTCTTTTTCTTGTTGCCGGGCACTCTTACAATGGCCCTACAACCCCAAACCTTAAGATAACTTAAGTTTGGTTTCTTTTTGTACCAAAGTTCATAAGGAGTTTCCTTATTCGTTCTCATTGGAACTCGGTTAAGAATGTGACAAGCCGTCAACATTGCTTCACCCCAAAATCCATCACTCAAACCCGAGTAGGATAACATGGAATTAACCATCTCTTGTAGAGTACGGTTTTTCCTCTCCGCCACACCATTAGATTGTGGTGTATAACCGGCGGTAGTTTCATGAATTATACCCATTGAATTAAAATAAAGCGGATCATAATATTCACCTCCTTTATCGGTTCTTAACCTTTTAAGTTTACTACCAATTTGTAATTCTACTTCTTGTTTGTAAATCTTAAAATGGTCAAGGGCCTCATCTTTTGTATGTAAAAGATATACATAACTAAACTTTGAGAAATCATCTATAAAAGTTATGACATACTTTTTGTTTCCCAAAGATGGTGTACTATGAAAATCACAAAGATCACTATGAATTAACTCCAAATTTTCGGTTTTCCTTTCAACACTTTTAAACGGTGTTCTAGTGATCTTATTTAACATGCACGTTTTGCAATTTTTAGACATTTTAGTACACATTGGAATTAACTCATGTTTAGACATAAAAGAAATTTTATCAAAATTAACATGTCCTAGTCTAACATGCCACAAATAATGCAAATCATCATTTTCATTCATGGTAGAAACATTACAAACAGCATTTTTATTTAAATCTAATGACAACTTAAATAAACTATTACATAAATAAGCTCTTCCAATAAACAAATTATTCTTTGAGATAATACACCTATCGGCTTCAAACACTAGTTTTTAGCCTAATCGATTTAATATAGGACCCGAGACTAAATTTCTACTTATTTCGGGCGTGAAATACACATCTCTTAGAACTAAAAGATTCCCCGAAGTAAACAACAATTCAACTTGTCCTTTGCCTTGGACCTTGATAGGTGCATTGTTTCCCATGTAGAGATGCTCCCCATCAACAACCTTGGTAAAGGTTTTGAACCATTGTGTAGAATTACAAACATGTCTCGATGCCCCCGAATCGATCCACCAAGCCAAGGTATCATCCTGCAAAGCACTAATATTAGTATTCATAGTAGAAAAACTCATATTAGAATTTTCATCAAAAAATGCAAGATTACCTTGAGTGGATGGTCCCTTGCTTGTAGTAGCTTGACCATTCCCCTTGGCTTTCTTTTGCTTGTTCTTTAGAACAAAGCAATTCTTCCTTCGGTGCCCGGGCTTTCCACACTCCCAACATACCTTGGAGGTACATTAGGATTATCATCCTTCCGGTTCTCATGAACCCGAATGCTAGACTCAACAATTATATGTTGCCCAAGATTGGAGAGTGTAATCTCCTCTCTTTTATGCTTTAAAGCATGTCTAACATCCCTCCATGAAGGAGGCAATTTGTCTATTATGCTAGATACCAAAAACACCTCATCAATTTCAATTTTATGCAATTTTAAGTTAGCATGCATTCTTTGTAGTTCATGAAATTGATCAATTATAGGGCGATCTTCTACCATTTTGTATGAATTAAAATTACTTACAAGAAACTTTTTGGAGCTAGCATCCTCCGCCATGTATTTATTCTCCAAGGCATCCCATAATTCCTTAGCGGACTCATGGTGTTGGTAGATGTCAAAGAGTGCGTCTTGCATACCATTGAGGATGTGTCCCCGGCAAATGAAGTCATCATTTTCCCACTTAGACCTCTTTCGATTTTGTTCAAGAATTTCCGTTTCCGGTATCACCGTTTCCGGATCATCCGACTTAGCAACGTCCGGTTTGGGTGAGCTTATGACATAAGCCACATTGAGAGTAGTGAGCATGAACATCATCTTCTTTTGCCAATGTCTAAAATCGACGCCGACAAACTTTTCTAACTTGGCAAAGTTAGATGTGAAATCTTTCATTGATGCCATCGATGAAGAGAAAATATCACAAAAGATTATTACGATGTATATAATTACAATACAAATTACAACTCGGGAATTTGTATAAACCCCTTTGTTTGATGACAAAAAGAAACTGACAAGATGATTACAATGCAACAAATAAATTGAAGATAATTGCGTAACGATGAACGTTACTCGGAAACTTGATACAAATCGAAAGCGTGTGCTCACTATCCTTTTGTGATATTTCCCCCACAAAGGTACTTGGGTTGATGTTTGGAAATTCACAACGAGATACAATCGATTACAACACAACCTTAGTACTTAGGTTGTATTATGAAATAACAAAGTGTTTGAGAAACTATAAGTTGTGGAAATGCACTAACAAAAGTTAATTACTCTTTTGTATGCAAAGAACAAATGAGAAAGACTTAGAAAATCAGAAGAAGAGTAAGGAAAGGTGTATCTATTCTTCATCCAAGGACCTCTATTTATACTCAATAGAGGATCCTTGCTCATAATCACCAATTGATTATGATTAATCACCAACATCAATGCTATTAACAATTAGCATTATTCTCCACCATAAATCAGAGATTATTGGAGCATTAAGATAGAATCCTAGGCATTAAACACAAGAAAACGGGAAGAAAAGGCAACGGTCACATTCCAGTGACCTATCGCCGAGTCGGCAACGAGTCCAAGAAAGGGACCGCCGACTCGGCGCCAACCCTCTGACCAAAACCTCATTTTCCAGAGAGCTAAAGCCGACTCAGCTTTAGCTATACCAAGGGGACCGCCGAGTCGGCTTTAGCTCACTGACTTGGTGCCCCTTGTTTTCTTGTGTTATCTTAGAATACCTATTTGGACCCCGTAAATTAATACGTATATTGTCCCACTATTAGAATAGCTTTAATTGATACATTACGGACTTAAACTGTCCCACTACCTTAGTAGTACTAGGTGATTAAATACTCAGGATTATTATTATTATACACTAAATGTCCAACAGTTTATCATTTTTGTTAACCATTGTTGAAAGAAAAGAAACAAAGAAGAGACAAAGAAAGAGGGATACTACAGAATAGAATGTTAGAATTGCACAAAACAGAAGGTTAAAGTTGCACAGTACAGAAGTGAATTTTCATCTGATACCATGTTAGAATTTGAGCCATACAAAAGAGAAAGAAAGGAAATGAATGCTATTTTATTGATTAAAATTCTGCAAACTACAAATGAGGGGCAAGCCTCCTATTTATACATGGGAAGACTTGAAAAGAAACAGAAAACAAGAAAATGTTATAACAACTTACAAGTTTGTTATGACTTAATAACTACCTCTGATCTATTCAAGAAACATAAAGAATGAATCAGCACCTTGATATAGCCAAGTAATTTGCACCGTAGATGAAGGCACACGGATCACAAACACTATTGTTCATTATAAAGACATATGCCGCACACGTGCCTTTGCTGGAGCATAATACATGTATGGTACTGCAGCCCACGTGTCTTGATGTTGAACACTGAAATCATGATGCTGCACGCTTGTTGTTTATGCTGAATTCTTTATTCCATACTTGTCTTAAGACCCATAGACTACTGCTTCATATCATAATCTCAACAAAATGAGATATAACTATAATGTAAAATTTATTTATTAAAATTTTAATTTCTTAAATAATATATCAGTAAATTTAATAAAGTCGTGCATTGCACGAGCACTATCTAGTAGAATTTATTATGGAGTATAATTTTTATAAATATGGTAATTCAAAAAGAAGTCAAAATAATCAAATTCTATTAATAGTGTCCAATGAAAAAAAAAACAAATATCATGCTCATAATCAACTAATATTAATAGAATGTGTAATGAAATGGAGCATTGAAGTTGTAAAATAGTGCGGGCAGAGTGTAAGAATTGCCTGCTGATAGAAGCATTAAAAAGAAACAGGAATGACGAATCTTAGGATCCAGTCATCCAGAGCATCTTCATACAATGAATCTAATTGCATGGCATACCAAATTGGACATCCTCCAATTGGGGGGTTTTATTATTATTATATTACCTCCCACTTGTCAAATTAACTAATTTCTCTCTTACTATAATCATCCACTTGCATTCTTTAATACTTTAACGCCCACTTGCTCTATTTACTTGGTCATTAGCACACAGACCTGGGAAAACGGTCGGGCGGGCGGGTTACGGGTCGGATCACTTTCGGTCGGGTCATTTTCGGGTCGGGTCATTCTCGGATCGGGTCACTCTCGGTTCCGGGTCGGTCGGTTTGACCCAACGGGTTATGACTTATGAAATTTAAAAAAATGATTTTCTCATATTTTATTATATATGAAACTTTTTTAATAAAAAAACTATTTCTCATCCCTATTACATTAATCCACGTATCAATTAACACGGTATTAAAGTCTTATATGTGATTGAATTCAAGTTATAAGAAATCAGTAATAACGACGTTCGTTGTCTAAACTTTAAATCTCTTGCATCAAAAAAAAAAAAACACTTTAAATCTCTATGTATAATTGGATTTGTAATATACGTGTCACATTAGAGGAACCAGATGTGCGATTTTCTAAAACTAGTTGGTATATCAGGTTCATTTAAGTGTAAAGAAAATAATAAGGAAATTAATATTTATTTTGAAAGACTTGTAATATACGTTCTTTATAAAAGTTATTGCATTTATTAAAGTTGTAACGTTAGATAAAAATGACGTTAAATATCTTCTCATTTTCTCATAAATAATATTTTCACAATTTCATGTTAAAAAGATATACAAATAACTAAATACTTCTTTCGATTTATAAGATACATGTTTTATAATCTAAGCTAGCGACATTTCTTTTCTAAAAAGCTCATTCAAATGTGCAAAACGTTCTTATAAATTATATCGATTTGCTTACTGAAATGTAGAAGAACAAAAAACTCATTTGACTGATTTAACAAAATATATGTATTCAATTAAGATGATTATAGCGTCCTTTTTTAAAGAAAAATAATTACGATAGATAAAAAGATGTTAATTGCATATTTTTTAAGATCTATTAATGAGTTTTAAGGTTCAAATGATATAATCAATATGTTTAGATAAGTTGAAAACAAAAATTTTATTTGAAATGAATTCTAACATTGAGATTACTCTAAAAATTGCCATTAGACCTGTCAAAACGGGTCGGTCGGGTCGGTTGCCGGTCGGGTCATTTTCGGTCGGGTAATTATCGGGTCGGTCATGTTCCGGGTTAAGTCTCTTTCGGATCGGTCGGGTTCGGGTTTTAACAGGTCGAGTCCCGGGTCCATTTTCGGGTCGGATCAAATTTTCCCAGGTCTATTAGCACATGTTACAATTTTGTTTTTTTTTTTTTTGCATTCTTCTTTTTCTGTTCACATTTGTTTTTCTATTTAAATATAGGAAGGATTTTATATTACTAGCTCGGTTCCTATCCATTAGTCAGTCTATGATTATTCTAAAACAAATTACTTTGTCAAATTACTTTGTTTTTCACATTTGTTTTTCTATGATCATGACATTTATAGAACAATCGTTAGGCCACCAAGCTAGCTTGAATATTCTAAAACAAATTACTTTGTCAAATTTGAGAAAAAATAACATCATTATCATAACTCAATATATATATATAGATATATATATATATATAATATATATATATTATATATATATATATATATATATATATATATTATATATATATATATATATATATATATATATATTATATATATATATATATATATATACTATATATCTATATATATATAATATATAGTATATATAATATATATCTATATATATATATATATATATATATATCTATATATATATATATATATTTGTCAATTTTTAATGACTAAACTACTCACACTTTTACTACTTACAATACCGCAATTACCACCTTTACATTTACATTAATCAATTAAAATACCCCCGCTACCCTTTTGAGTGAACCCCATACAACTCTTAATAATCATGTCATGCAAATATAACAATAAAAAGACTTGCAATACTTTATAAGAACGAATGGAGCATTTTATATAATGTACTCTCGTTGTTCTTTAAAGTAGTTTTTGATTTATCATTTTTTGTGATTTGTTGTTCTTATATTAATAGCGCTTATGTCTTTACATATCTTGCACTATTTTTATATTTCTTACGTTTAGTACATATATTCTACTAACTTTATAAATCCATTTTAATAAATTTTTTTTATGTTTAGAGTCACACTCTTAATCCATTCAAACATATTATTTAATTAAATATTACATTTATTATCTTAAAAATTCTATTTTTATTATTTAAAAAAAACATTGTGGGAGCGAGTATATAATTGGAGGAATCCAAACCTTATTTTTCCCACCTTTTGTCTCTCCTCCGCCCCTAGTTTCCTCCCTCTATTCCCTTTATTTCCTCTTACCTTAATTAAAAATTTGATAATTCTTATTCCAACCAACTCCAATGTACTCCTCTTCTTCTTCATCCCAACAACAATCATCATCAAACACTCAATCAAACCCTAATCTGATGCGCTACGATTCAGCTCCGAGTTCACTGCTTTCCCATACAGTTGACTCAGTCATTGGACACGCCCATCATCACCAGTTTTTTTCCGAGTTCACTCAATCCCGACTGAGTTCAAGTGGTGGCGAGTCATCCAGAAATACGCTGAGTTTAATGCATCAACAACCTAATTATAATGAAACGGATTCTTCACCCAGGACGACGTCGTCTAATTTGATTCGACATAGTAGTTCTCCTGCTGGTTTTCTTACTCACCTTGCTTCTGATATTGGTACTAATTTCTTTTCTTTCTTTTATTTTTTTAGAACGATTTGACTTTATTTTGAATTGTGTAGGCTAGAAATTAAAATATTGTTCAAGTTGTGCATATATTTTTGTTTTGAATCTTTCTTTTCAACTTTGGGTTGATGCTTTTAGGTGGTATTTTAATATTTATTCTATATGCAAGTGTTGCACGACTACTTTTACGCTACAACAAATTTAGTTTTTCGCGACATTGAATTTAGTGGCATTAAAAAAATGTCACCGATTCATATTTTTAGTGTAATAATAATTGGTTTTCATTTAAAGTTCCACCATATAATGATTTAGCGACACTTAATTTGGTCTTTAATGACATATGTAATTGTCATTATAGTCTATAGTGGCATTTGTGATAAATGTCACTAGATCCTATGTCGCTAAAAGCTTTAGTGTGCTGCTAAAGACTCAAACAAATGTCACTAAATCCTCTATATACACTATAAAAAATAATGTTGTAGTGTTAGATTTTAAATTTAACTCACTAGCTCTTAAACCGAATAATTAATTATTATTCAAAAGTATTTTTTTTACTTTTAACTAAAAAATATAGTTATTACAAGATCTTTCTAAATTGGTCTGAATAATTTGTTTTGAACTTTAATTTTATAATTTTTTATTAATTTTGTGTAACTACATATATTATGGCAGCTTTCTCAAAACAATAAACTATTTCAATCAAATAATAATTTATCAAATACTCGCATTAGATAATTTGGACTACCTAACTCTCTTTTAATACCAAAATAAGCTAAAATTATCTAATAAATTAAATTAAAAAAAATCAAAAAAAACAAAAGTATATTTTAGATGTGCAATATCAGAAATTAAAATATATTCATTACAGCTTCATGGTGCTAGCAAGCAGCTAAAATTCATCCATGCAACGAAATTTATACATCGTATTATATAGTTATTGCAGATTATTTTAGCCTAAATTTTGGTCTGACCCTAGACACGCTTAATTCAATAATTATATTTGTTTTCAGGTCTTATATTTCTTTAATTTTTTTAAAGTAGTTTTTTTTTTCTTTTATTATATAGAATTTCTGTTAGTACATTTGAAATTAAGAAACTGATATATTCACAAGTAACAAATTAATACCTCTATTAACACGTGCAGAAATTGAATACAAGTTACAGTACATTTTCCATCCAAAATAGTTCATTGCGTACTTCCTTCTATTCTCTTTACTTGTCGTCAAGGTTGTTAGGATCGGGATTTTACGTAGGATCGTTGAAGGGGTAAGATCGAAATCGGTAGAATTGGATCGTAGGATCGTGTGATCCTACAAATATGCATTAATATACTTAGATATTAATACATATATATACATAAGTAAAAATATAGAATTTTTGTACGATTGAAATTACCCTTGTAGATCGGACCGTAAGATCGTAGGATCGTAGAATCGCATTATGATCCTACCACTTAAATCCAGGAGCTATGTAGGATCGTACGATTCTACCAATATTAAGATCCTACCTACAATCCGGATCGGTCGCCTAATTTTGGATCGTAGAATTGTAGAATTGTTGTTCAGGATCCCACATAACTATGTTGTAACTTATAGATTAAGAACAAATCACATAATACGAACGATTGATGAATATTGTTGAAAAATCAAATGGAACAAATAAAACCGAGTCTTTGTTTACTATGTCAAAATCTTTAAGTTATACATATTGAAGTATGTTTTTGTTTGAAATTTTAGTCTTATTTTAATAATGATTGATCTTTCTAATGGACATTTCTGGGGTATTCATTATGAAAAATAAAATAAATTTTTTTTTCGTTCTAATTTACTTGCAATATTGAAAATACTTACATTATTCACGTATTTCTCTTAATTTGTGATTTATTTTTAATCTATAAGTTAAAGCAGTCAAGTAGGATCTTGCTTTATTAGTATCGATGCAAAAATTATTAATATCAAATTTTTATAATTTTTTTATTAACATAATTAGAGATATTAAAAATTAAATTAGCGTATTGAAAAACGCGTAAAGAAGCAAATTTTGCAAGTATTTTGAAACGAAGGAAGTATATAGGAAACTTTTAGTTCTATAAGTATTAATTGTATTACCTAATACTATATAATAAAATTTGAAATTTACAAACAATGTGTTAAACTATATTATGTTACTTTTATCTTCTACATTATTTTCTATTTGAATCATTTATAAAGTATATTTTATTATTCGTGTAAACGAATATTTGAGGACATTAATTCGTTAGTATTAATTATACTCCCTCCAATTCTATTTACTTGTTCACTTTTATTTTTGGGTAAATTTACTTTAGTTGTCTACTTTCCTTTTCTGACATGGAAATTTTTTTACCTAAATATCCTATACAAATAAAGACCATAATACTCTCACTTTCACAGCATAAAATAACCCCCTTAACAATTAATATATTCACTTAAAATATCCCAACTATCTACTTTTAAGTAGTCCCTACAAGAAATTTTTCTTTAAGCTTTTCAAGTCTATATATGGACTATAGAGACCACAAAAAGGATAAGCTTGCATGAACTTCAAAATCACAAAGCAACTACTTAACCTATTTGGATGTAAATATAGTCCCATTTGAAAGAACCTAGCTAGTAGTTTATTGGATGTTAATCATTCTGTCATGTCCTTTGAGAATTTTTGGGGCTAGAATTTAGGATGTAATATTTAACCTTCTTATACACGATGTTAAATACTTAAAATGAGAGGTAGACAAGATTTAAATACGATGTTAAATATTTAAAATGAGAGGTAGACAAGAATTGAATCCATCTAATTTTATCATATTGACTTATGATTTCATGTCAAAGAAACCAACTCAACAAAAAATCTAATTTATAATTGTAGCACCATTGATTTTCTATTACTAATACTTCTAATATTATATTATATGAATAAAAAAACTCGCTGAATCTCCCCATTATGTTATATATTTGATATGATTATGATTAAAGAAATATGATGAAAAAGAAAGGAGCGGATAAATTAATAGAGTGATACGAAATGTAAATAGTGTTAATGAACTAATTAACTCACTCAACACTTTAAGCTTTAAGTTGACGGTAAAAGCGCATTTGCATGTTTTATACTTTGTCTTGCTTTTTCATTCGAGATTCCCTTAGGCTAGAAGTGTAGATGCAACATATGTTTTCATACATGGTTCCAAATATTCCTATTTCAAATAAGCGGTGGATGATATTCAAACCTACATTGGCTTTGATACCATGTCAAAAAACCAATTAACTCAAAAGTTTGTAGATTGGAGAGTATCTTGGAGTGGTAGAAGATTTTATGATGACAACCAAATTAAAATTGAGTTTCTCAATGTGAAATACAAAGTAGGGTTTTCATTTTCCTTTGTTAACATGTGGATTGATGACTTACGGGTTTGAGTACAAAAAAATGATTTTATACGTCCAAGAAAAGGTAGAAAATTAAAATAAGGAGCAGTTACCCGGAACGCCAGACGATAGGGTGTTTTCCGATCAAGGACGATCGTACCCAAACACGGAACGATGGCGTGCCGGAACACTGTATACTTCTTGAAGGGAATGGAATGGAAAGGAAGGGGGATGAGAACAATCTCTTCAAATCTTTCCAATTTTGTAGAGATCAAAATCTTAACAAAAGATATCCATCATATCCTTTCATTTCCCAGCCCTTGAAATCGCTTCCTCTCATTTTGCTAACTAAATAAGGGATTCTTTCTCATTCTAAATCTCTCCTTTTCGCTTTCCCTCTATTTTCTTACATCGAAAGACCCCTTTAAAGGAGAAGATGAAAGGATATGTTACATATACTTCTTGGTTACATGATTTCTTTTCTTATCAGGTAGACTTATATATAAATGTTGGACTACACTTTGAAAATGGATAAACATCAAAAGATAATGAATGTATCAAGAAATGAGAGGTCTCTAACTGATCAGAAGTATATGAAGAATGTCTTGGGGGTGCAAACACTACTTCTCTTTCCTGAAGATGAACACACGTTCACTCTTAAATATACTCTTATTAAAGAATGTATTAAAGCACACACCAAACTGACCAAGTTGGATAGAATGATTATGATTTGTGAATAAGAGAAGATCAATATAAATGAATTTATGTGTACAAATGAGAATAACCAAATTATATATAGAACCTCCCAAGAGATAAGAATTAAAGAATTGTAATTCGTAAGACGAGTCAAGAAAGAAGAGTAAATCATAATGTTTATGGAGTCAATGGTAATAAAGTTTCCATTTTAATCAATCAATATATAAAAGGAATACAAAGAAAGGATATAAATTAAGGATTGAATTAGTGTATTAGATTGCGTGAAAAATTTAAAATTACAAGTATTTTGCAATGGATAAATTGATATCTTAAACCAAAATATTATCCAGATATATTTTTTCACAAAGGTTAGCATAAATAATCCGAATCATCAATCTATATCTAGCAGAAAGGTTAGACCAACTTCACATGATAATATTAAGGGTGTGTTTGGATGGAAGAGAAACAAATATTAGATAGAGAATTGGAGAAACGAACCCCTTTTTATTAGATAGCAAAATAAGAAGGTATGAATTTGGATTGAATAAATAAATAACTTTAATTTTTTGAAGTTTCAATATCTCCATAATTAGAAAAACTTAAAGAGAAAACTCTCATCTTTCTTCATTTCCTTCCTAAGCAAAGAAAAGTTATTTTCCTTTCCATTTCCTTTTGTTCTCCCTTTACCTTTATTTTCTTTCTTTTCTCTCAAACAATATAATCCAAATATGATGTACAAGAATAAATTCATAAAAAAAGTACATAATTAACCATTGATTTAACATCTATTGAAGCTTGAGTTAATGATTATAAGTTTATAACATTACGATCACTAGTAGAAAAAAGCTTAAGGGCTGCGGTTTTTTAGCCCCTTTGGGCTGCGTATTTGGACCCCAGCCATTATTGTAGCAGCAACAAATAATATTAAAGGGCTGCGGTCAAAATACGCAGCCCAAAATAAGGTAAAGTGTAACACCCCAGAATTTCCGACCCCTTAAACGAAACCGAAATCGAAAAAGGACGGAAGGAAATTCGGGTGTTACATAAAAAGAATAGGAAAAAGAATTTAGAAAGAAAATTAAAGATCAACTTTAATTTAAGGTGAGTAGAAATTTCGGCAGCACTTGCCTTAAAACTATGCGTCTTTGTAGAAAAACATAGGTTACTTAGAATCTAATAAAGCAAATCAACGATCTATCAAAACTATATCACGGCGGAATGATTCATCGCCGGCTTCTCAAATCAACATGCTAAGCATGGATCGTGGTTCCTATGTCAACGCTTGCGTTTTAAAGAAAGATTTGACTCCCTTGAACCGTACAAGTTATAAACTACGCAGCGGAAATACAATTGTACAAAAGGAGAACACAAGGCCTCATAACAAAACGTATGTAACCAAAGCTTACAACGATAAATAAGAACTACAGGATTAAATTAACGGTATATCACAAGTTATGATTCGCCCTCGTCACTCTCCCCCAATGCAATGCAATGCAAAAGAAGCTCCAATACCTGCTACGACTGCCCATGATACTCCTGCTGCTCAACATCAGACCAAGGCCAATGTGTCATAGCAGGACCATCATAGAAAGTCATCAAACAATCAAACATAAACACAAATGCGTACACGTCAGTAACTAGTATCAAATATAATAAGACCAACTAATAGATAACATTATGCAATGCAATAACATAAGATGAATTCATCGGACACAAGCACAAATAGTAATCGTTTACCTTCCACCTACGCTTCTTGAACAGAATGTAGGTCTTCACATTTCTCTTCTCAAAACATAACATCTTGCAGAACATGAGTAGTATCAACTCAACCAAGGCATTAACAAACTATTTAGCACGGGACCCTATAGAGTTTGTCTATCTTAGAGTAAGGTATTCATAGCCCATCTCTGGGACGGGTGATTCCTTTGAGGTAAGTTAACTTAGGCGCACTTCTCACTAGCATAAACTATTCTATCATTGAATAATCAATGAGTAACCATTCTATTAAAGTGTAAGCTTTCTATGAATCAATAAGCTTTCTATGAATCAATAAGCTTTCTATGAATCAATAAGCTTTCTATGAATCAATAAGCTTTCTATGAAGGAGTAACATTCTATCAGTAGATCTTTTCTTCACTTCATGGCAGTGACATGGCCATGGGCGTTATCGGCCACCCGGCGCCCATGGTAAAGTATGAGCTCATACCCCCTCCAGCTGACCCTCTCGGGTCCTACCTTTGGGAAACTAACACTGGGGTACCAAATCCAGTGGAGAGGCAACCATATTAGGGTTTGCAAGGCCCGCATGGTGACACCTCGGTCAAGGGGCGTTATCGGCCACCCGGCGCCCAATTGACAAAGTATGCTCATACCCCCCTTACGGTGGTCCCGTCGAACCTCACCTAGGGGACTACTAAATCAACCGGATATAATCCAGCTGAGTCACACCAACTAATCATAATTTGGTACTTTATCAAAGGGGAATAACTCGCGCTTTTCACTATTAATGAATGCCCTGGGATAGCAGAACGCCTATACCCACTGAGCAACTCAAACGAAATATGAAATTCAACTATAAAGGAGTCATTCTAACTCCAAGTAAGGCATAATCTAATTCTTAAATAAATAAGGGGGAAATGGTCCCCGCCTTCTACTAATACTCTCATTCTCTAAACTATTTTATGCTCGAGGATTTCGTAATCGATATCTCTTCCTACAAGACTTACTTGCTAATATATCATAATATTGATACAATGCATATATATCACAATAACAATGAACAATAATGTCTTAAAGGAAAATTGTACATAAGAATTAGTTACTGCGTATACGTACCTGTAAGCGTCACTACACGACCAAAAGTCACAAAGATCAACCAATTAAGGTTCTACCTTCCTCTTATGAGATGAGAATCTATACAAGTTTGAATAGAACTAATAAGCCTACATTCCTCCATTGAAGAGGGAGTAAAAGCTAAAGCAAGCTATCGTTCACCTATTCCAAGTAACTTTTAATTGTTCCAATATACACTTAGTCAATCGCTAGCGACACATGATAAAATAATTCTTTATTATTAGTTTTATAAAATAATTCTTTACAAGTAATTTCATCACTAATTTATATTAGTAATTTTATACAAAAGTTCTTTATTAGTACTTATTATCACCACAAACCAACAATAACCACAATCACCATATAATGTCATAATCTATTAACACTTACTCGTGCAACGAACATTAACAGTAACTCATAATTTTGGCTACAAATGTGCCACTTAAACTACAAACTAACCATGTCTAGCATTATTAACATGACAATAATTAATTCTAATAACTACGACCATACTACAATAAACTAACAATAATACTCAATAATATAAGCGATATCTACCATCCTTTTTATGATACAAGTGACAGTTAACACCACTTCTTGTGACTAACACTCGATTATAACGACTATTATATCATATATTCAAAGCTTATACAAAGCTACTCAATTTATTCAACACTTTCAAACACACAAAAGTAGTAATACTACTATCATTTTCATTCTTACTTTAAACCCTAATTCATAAATAAATTCAATTCACAATCAAACTCTCATCCATAATAAGATTCAATAAAGATTTAATAAACAATCAACCCAAACTCATAAAAGATTTAACCAATTTAATAAACAATTAACACACAACCATAGTTTCTAATCACACTTCAAACCCTAAGTCATAAACATGTTCAATTCATCAATTAAAATTTTACCCACAAAAAGATTCAATGAAAGTAACACAAAAACCATCACCAAACTCATAAAACTTGGTAGATCTTAATTAGAAACAAGATTCAAAAGTGGGGAAAGAAGAGGAGGTGTCTTACAATGGAAAAACTAGCAAATGGTGAAGGTGTGGATGAAGTTTATGGTGGTGGTGCACATGGCCCAAAACCGGCCGAATGGAGGGGCCCAAAACAGCCACTGCTGGCGGCAGTGGGCTGAACGCAGCAGCTACTGCCTGCTCGTGGGGGGAGAAGAGGCGCCTGCTGCTGCCTCGTACTGGTGGCTGCTCGTGGGTGGCTGCCTGGCGCGGCTGCTGGCGGCACAGCCATGGGAAAGGGAGGAGAGGTTAAGAGGGAAGGAGGAAGAAAGAGAAGAAGATGAGTGGGAATGGCTAGGGCCGGCTGCCCTCTTATCTTCATTTTATCATCATTATTATTATTATTATTATTATTATTATTATTATTATTATTATTATTATTATTATTATTATTATTATTTTATTATTATTATTATTATTATTATTATCTAGATTCACCTTCTTGAAATGCCTAATTAAGAACTCACTTACATGTGCTCATACATTTAATAAAATAATAATAACTTGATTCAAACCTCTTTATTTAGACATCGTAATTGTATTTTCAATATAAATGCATGTTAATATTCAAATTCGTATATAAAAGAAATTTATTAAAACTACTTCGAAATTAATTTAATATAATTATAAAATCCCCAAAGCTTATTAAAATATTAATTAATGACGTTAGAAAATCTCGGGGTGTTACAGACTACCCCCCTTAAAAGGAGTTTCGTCCCCGAAACTGGAGTAATAAGAGTACAAATCATGAAAATTCCTATTTCTCACAAGAAGATGTTTTAACCATTTTAAGCTCAAAAATTGGCTCAAACTTCGTGACTTTATTGACACTATTAACAAAAGGGTACTTAATATTATATCAAAATAGTCATACATACTTAGTTTTTGAGTATTTATAATCGCCCAAATTGACACAACAACCGAGCAAATCATGAAGTTATGACACAAATTAACTCAAGCAACCCATCAAAAGCATGTAATTATCACAAATTAACCAAAACAACTAATCAAGAGCAATGAA
Source organism: Amaranthus palmeri (assembly GCA_019776075.1). Lineage (NCBI taxonomy): Eukaryota > Viridiplantae > Streptophyta > Magnoliopsida > Caryophyllales > Amaranthaceae > Amaranthus > Amaranthus palmeri. The sequence continues at coordinate 100,321 of JAAKBH010000492.1, forward strand.
AATATCACACAAATTGACTCAAACTACCAATGAAAAGCATGTGAGTTTGCAATAAGTCGATATCATAAAAGAGAAAATACGTGAAACGCGTGAAATTTAATCGCATTCTACCCCCCTTAAGACTTAGTTACGACCTCGTAACTCAACTATCCTCAAAATAAGGCAATATGAATCTCCTCTTTGACCTCATAAGGTCCAATAAATTTCGGGTTTGACTTCCTCTTATCAACAATTCTTAATACTCCTTTCATCGGGTGAAACCCTCGATAATAATCTCCCATAGTGAATACATCATAACCCGTAGCAACCCATCTTTCAAGTTTATTAACATCACAATCACTTTCTCTTTCACTTATTTATATCATGGAATAATCGACTCGATGAGACATTTGCTTAATTCACTTTACTCTAATTTACCAACTTTAAATATAATATCTGCAATGATTGGATAATAGTATAGATCTCAGGCAAACAAGTATCTCAAAATATTCCAAAGTGAGGAAGGTCATACTACAACAATCAAATTGAATATGATTGAATAAGGGGTTCACTAGGGTGACACGGGTACTATCAAGTGACCTTAATCATAAAATTTGACACGTTTGTATGATTACCATGCCATATGTTGAATTTGGATGATTGCACAACGTAAGTTAGCATGGTACTACATGAAAGAGCGTAATATTATTAGTAATTATAAAGAAACTAATTTACTTCCGAACATATTTTAAGAGAACTACTCAAATATTTTACAAAAGGCATGAATGAAGTTGATGGAGTAAGGATAGCAATATCATTCCAAAGTAGAATTTAACAACCTTCAACAGCATAATAATGTATACTACTTAAACTCCAAATTTTATTATTATTATTATTATTTTTTTTTTTATAAAACCTTTCTTTAAAATTTTAATTCAATTAACTTTTGAATTATTTATTTTAACTTGACAAATTTCTCTCAGAAAAAAAAATCAAAACACTCAATGCTTTACCTTAAAACATTAATGAGTTTTATATATGAAGATAGGAACTTTAGTTATGCAATTGGGTCATTAGATAAATTATACACTCAGGAAGACATTCTACGATAAACTTTTAAGAACAATATAGAGTATTCATAGTGATTCAATCACCACATTCATAACTATCCCATCTATAGAATCCTTCAATTTCATCGTAACAACCCATTAATACTATATATGGATTATCAGCTTAAACAATATTTCCACAATGATCCATACTACGATAAATATATAGTTCTCTAAATCTTTGCACTTAACCCAAGGAATACGACACAAACCAATTCAGTGTATTATACTAATAAGATACTTAATACTAGTTATAACAAAAAAATGCAACACAAGGCAGCTATAGTTGATGGTCAAACCCACCATGATGTGGAATGATTATCATCACTTCAAGACACTCATACTTGCAAGACTTTTCAAAACCTAACTGAAGATCTTTACTTAATATATTAGGGTCACTTAGACGTTACCCCCAACTATACTTTACACTTTCGTGCAGTAAGTTATACATCACTAATTAATCTATCACGTTATCGGGTACATAATCTCTTTACTTAAAAACATATACTCTGAGCCTATACACAACTGTTTGATTATAATACATGACTCGATGCATGACTAAATAAGACTCACACTCATGCTACCACGTCACAATTCATACAATGTGCCACATATAATACACCAATTACTTATGTAAGCATGATTTGATAATAACCAACATGGTTATACTTAGATGATGATACCCCAACACATGATCTCAGCTCCATAATTTTAATTTTTTTTATTTTTTTATTTTATTATTATTATTATTATTATTATTATTATTATTATTATTATTATCTAGATTCACCTTCTTGAAATGCCTAATTAAGAACTCACTTACATGTGCTCATACATTTAATAAAATATTAATAACTTGATTCAAACCTCTTTATTTAGACATCGTAATTGTATTTTCAATATAAATGCATGTTAATATTCAAATTCGTATATAAAAGAAATTTATTAAAACTACTTTGAAATTAATTTAATATAATTATAAAATCCCCAAAGCTTATTAAAATATTAATTAATGACGTTAGAAAATCTCGGGGTGTTACATAAAGGGCTGCGGACATGGACAAAAACCGCAGCCCTTAACTGCATTATAGGCTGTGTGAAGGAGGCTCAACCGCTCAAGGGCTGCGGACATCTACTAAAAACCGCAGCCCCTTTTGTAACAAGGGCTGTGAGAATTCACCACAAGGGCTGCGGAAAGGGCTTTAAAACCGCAGCCCCTTTCCCATTTTTTTTTTATTTTTTTTTGTTTTCGTTATATTTGTATAATAAATAATAATTATTAGCATAATTATAAAATAATAAATATCTCACAATAATCAACCGTCGATAAATGCCAAAATATCACTCAATTATAATATATATTTACATAAAGTATTACATTACACCGCATATAATTAGAAATAAACACGATACATGAATTAAAGTATCTCTACACGATACATAATAATCTAGCTACCAACTTAATAAATTAGAAATAAACACCGCGACTTTGTCTTTGACTTTGCGTAGTTCAATATCCGTCAATTCGCATGTTTCTCTTGGAGAGTCAATAATCTACGAATTAAAATCAATTATTATTAAAAAGTTAGTCGTACATTATATAATATAATTAATTTAATTTATAAATAAATAATTTAAAAAACATATATAATAACTAATTAAATAAAATACTTACGGAATCAATATTTTGTACCCCGACATTCTTGACGGCTTCGATAAGATCATCCATAAATTTAATAACGTAGTAGCCGCAATGAATGGAATTTTTTTGTTGAAAACACTAAGAAAAAAAAATATTATATATTAGTGCCAAATTAAAAATGCTTCAAAACCGTTAAAAACGCAACTTAACACTTAATTTTGAGCATATGACAATTATTTTCAATTCTAACAACTTCAACACATTTATATACACCAAATAGTGTTGTGTGCCAAGTTTCATGCATAACAAACAAGGTTTAAGCTACTTTACGCTCGAAAATGCAAAAATTCATTAAAACCGTTAAAAAACGCAACTTGACCCTTAATTGGGATTAATTAAGGGCTGCGGACATCCATAAAACCGCAGCCCCTTTAGTATTTTTTTTTGATTAATTTTTTAAGGGGTTAAGGGCTGCGGTCAAAGCCTAAAACCGCAGCCCCTTAGTACTTTTCTTTTTTCCAGCTTTTTTATTCTTCATATGGGCTGCGTTTTACTAACAACCGCAGCCAATAAGCAGCAGCTAATAACTATTTTTCCACTAGTGGATATATTATATAATCTATCAATTATAAAGTTATTCAACAATCTTTGTTGCTGTGTTGGCGCAACATATTTGAGTTTGGGGTCAATCTTTATAAATTCCTTTTAATAGTAATTGATATTTGGCAATATTTTTGTTTGTAATTCACGGTTTATTAAGTTCACTAAAACTGTATTTGGATAGCAATGAGGGGAGAAAAGAAATGAATGAAAGGGGAAGAGAAGGAAGGGAAAAGAAGGAGAAGGGTAAAAAGCGAAAGGGCACCTTGTTTGTTTTGAAAGGAAGAGAAGCGAAAGGAAGGAGAGGGGTAAAAAGGGAGAGTGTATCTTGTTTGTTTGAAAGGAAGAGAAGGGAAAAAGCAAGGAAAAAATGAGTGACTATCTAATTCTTTCCACTTTAGGAGATATTATATTCTTAGCAAAATTTGTCTGTATTCTCCCTCCACCCCCTCCCTTTCCATATCCTCATTTTTGTTATCTAACAAAAAGATTCTTCATCCTTTCAAATTCCTCTTCTTTTTTTTCTCTATTACTCTCTATCCAAAACAATAGTGTAACGACATATTCAGATGAAAGATAATATAGGCAAAGAAAGTACAGAATTGTTGGAAAGATTAAAGATCCCTTATTTTCATAACAAAATGAGAGGGAAGAGAGTTGGAGAGAGGGATTTGGATCGATTAGATCAATAATTTTTGTTAAAATCTCAATCTCTCTATAGCTAAAAGATGTATATGAAACACTCTATTTCCCACCTTTTCCATTTGCTCCCTCCTGAATAAATAAGAATTATTTTTCTTTCATTTCTCTTTCCTTCCTCTTTCCCATCATTTTTTTCTCTGTAAGATTGTTATCTAAACATAGTGTAAAGTTTAAATATATACCACTGGAGTCATTCCTCTCAAATGTGTTAATCTCGGCTTCACTCTTTTGTGTTAGGCTATTCGGGTGCAAAAGGATTTGAAGCAAATTACAATGAGCAAGGAAGTTCAAACATGATGTCAAGGTTGGGTCCTCAATTGAGTTTCACAAGGAAAGATCGTCATTCTCTATCTCAAATATCGGAGGTGAATGAGTGTGTTGTTCAAGGCATTGAGAATAATGATCGTAAGAGATCAGCTAATTCACAACATTCTCGTTCCACATTAGGGTTTTCGTTAAGTACATGGGATGAAACCAACGATAATAACTTCTTTATCTCCAATAAACGAGGAAAAGCTATCAATGATGACATGCTTAACGGTTTGAGTGCCCTTGATCCCCAGGTAACTTTTTTTCGTCTATTTTTAATTTTAATGATAAATGTTAAGGGCATAAATATATATAAATAATTATGATTATTTTACACCTAAAATGTCAATAACTCATCTAATCATTAATAATCATCAATGATCAATAAAAAATACTAATAAAGAAACAACTTGAGACACGTGTCACACTATCATTAAAAAATTTTCCGCCTTTTTTCTATTAATGACAGAGAAACTCTTGATGTTTGACTTGATATCAAGGAAACAGTTAACTCATTAAAACATGTAATATTTGTTAATTGACTAAAACTATATGTGATGATCAATTGAAATACTATATTTTCTTATATAAACCATAAAAAATACACATGAAATTATTATTTTAACATAGATAATAAATCATTATCACATAATAAATCAGCTGACTAATTTGACTGTTGTTTCAACTAAAATCCCCCCTATCTATCATGGTTGAAGACTTAAATTTTCTTAGTATTAATTATTAAAAATAATTACAAAGAGTACATATGTTTTAATATTATTGTATAATAGAATCTTTATTCACTATGATAATAATAATAATATCATAATGGATCATTTACCAACTACAACCTCTAAGTTTACTCAATTTCAAATAAACAGCTGAAACTTTGTGTTTTTTACCAACTACAGCCTCCAACTTACCAAACATGACATCGAGACAATCAAAACAGCCAAAAAAGGTTTAAAAAAAATGGGGTTAAAATGGAATGTTTTGGCTGTCTTGTTGTCATGTTTGTTAAGTACGTAAGATTCAGTAATACAAGGAAAAGATTCAGTAATAATACAACAATTTAAATCAAAACTGAAATTGAATGAAGTTAAATTATCTGAATGTTTTTTTTATGTCATAGTTGTTTAACATATGCAGTATGCAATGGCACTAGAAATGTCAACAATTGAAAAGCTAATGCAAGTCCCTCAAGATTCAGTCCCTTGTAAGATTCGAGCTAAGCGTGGATGTGCAACTCATCCTAGAAGCATTGCGGAAAGGGTTAGTATTCTCTCTTTTACATGCATTTCTTAGTTTCGTCCCAATCAAATTGTAATACTCCTATATTTGTAACAATATCTTCAGGAAAGAAGAACTAGAATAAGTGGCAAATTAAAGAAGCTGCAAGATCTTGTTCCCAATATGGATAAGGTAATTTTTCGACTTTCGATTTTGGACTCATTTATTTGTACTACCGTAAGCCAAGAAAACTCGATCCGAACTTATTATTAAAGAGACTCAACATGTAGGAAGCAATGTTGTTAAAATCGCGATTCTGATCTACGATTTTATGATTTTACGATCCAAAAACAAGCAAGTTATATGAATCGCAGGTAGTATCTTAAAGTTGTGAATCTTACGGTTCTAGTTGGAATAAAATTTTTAGAGGCAGAATCACAACACGATTCTGCGTTTTAACAATCCGATTCTACTAATTTAGTATGAATTATTTTTAATTTTTTCTTATGTACCATCTTTTACTAATATCTTTCACATATACACATAAATTTCAAATTTTCCATCATGAAAACATTTAAAAAAAACAAATTTTTTTATCGGTATGAAGATTTAAACTAATTATTAAAATGTTTTCGTTATATTCTTAAAAATAAAGTCAAAGAAACTTTAATTCATAAATTCAAACTTTTGAATTGGATAATATTGATAAGAAACTAGATATTTTTAATATATTTAAGTTTATTTGTTGAAATCGTACGATTCTACGATTCGATTCTACCGTTTCGATTCTCCCACTTTGAACGATTCTAAGTAGAATCACGATTTTAACAACTTTGGTAGAAAGAGATAAAAAGAAAATGATAAACCATTGTCTAAAAATAGAAATAATTCAAAATAATTAGGAGTATTCTTTTACTGTTTTTCCTCTCTTTTCTTGATTTACACTAAATATATAATGGAGACTAATTTTGCTGGACTTGAACTACTTTATAATATACACGATTAAAAACGCACAAAAAAAAAATAGATAATCAAAACTATTCAAATATAATTAAAAATACGACCAAAAATCTACCTCTGTTTGACTAATATTTTTTTAGAAAAAATATTTAATGTCTTAATTTTCAAATTTTATATACAAACATTCCCTTATTGTTTTTTGTAATAAGTTTCTATTAAGTTTAATAAACATAGCAATTAACCAATTTGATTGATTTATATATGGTAATTCTTTAGAAGGGTGTCATGTGGAATTTTTCAATCCTTTTATTTGATTGTATGATATTTTTTTATTTAATTAATAGAAAACAATAAGGCATACAAATAACTGGCCATGTAACCAAAATTTTGAAAATCTAAACATGCCATTTGGCAAAACTCATAAGTTTGAATCTTTTTAATATATACTCCCTCCGTTTCTTTTGGATGTTCCTGTTTGGGTTTTTCACCAACATTAAGAAAAATGGAATCTTTGGTGGTAGTGGGTATTATTTTAATTATATAATAGAGGAAAGTAATGATTGTATTGGAAGTATGAGAGAAAAAATAATTAAATAATAGTGTAATGTAATGATTGTATTGAAAGTATGAGAGAGAAAATGATTAAATAATAGTGTGAAGTAAGAAAAGTGGGGTTTTAAAGGGTAAAAGTGGGATGAAAACTTTCCAAAAATGGAAAGTATTCTAAAGTGGAAAAACTTATGGAACTACTCGTTTTAGTAAGGTGGAAAAACAAAAAGGAACGGAGGGAGTAGTATGTTTGATAGAAAAAAAGGTGTAAAAATACCTTATCCAATGACCAAAATTTTTTTAAAACTCAACAATCCATGTGGCAGAACTCCCAAACAGTGCCACTTGGAATTTTTCAATCTTTTTAATAGGTAGTATTTTATTTTAACTGATAGAATATGATAGGGTGTAAAAACAGTTTGCTAAATGACCTAAATTTTGCAAATCTCAACATTCCATTTGGCATAACTCCCAAGAAATGCCACTTGAAATTTTACAATCTTTTCAATAGGTAGTATGATAAGTAGTATGATTGAATGAAACTGATAAGGTGTAAAAATAGCTTGTCAAGTAACCAAAAATTTGTAAATCTCAATAATCCATGTGGCAGAACTCCTATAGAGTGTTATTTGGAAATTTGCAATTTTTTTATTTGGTAGTATTTTAATTTAATTAATTGAAAATGATAGGGTGTAAAATAACTTGCCAAATAATCAAAATTTTGCAAATCTCAACAATTTTATGTGATAGAACTCCGGAGGAGTACCACTTAGAATTTTTTTAATCTTTTTAGTAGGTAGTATAATTGATAGAAATAATAAAGTATAAAAATAATTTTCCAAGTTACCAAATTTTGCAAATCTCAAGAATCCATGTGGCAAAACTCTCAAGGTGTAACACTTGAAATTTTCCAAAGATAGTATGATTAATATTTATAAGGCATAATCTTTAAGATAAGATATAATCCTCTCTTTCATTTAATTTGTACATAAATTCTATTTAAATTGTCTCACTTATTTTACTCCCTATTTTGTTTTGGTAATAATTTTCTCAACTTTCTTTTGATAATATATAATCCTCTCTTTCATTAAATTCATTCATTCTTTTAATTTCAACCATTCATTTGTTGACCACGCTTAATATAACAATTACAAATTTCTTCCGTTATTTTTTAATGTTTGTCAATAATACAAAAATAGACATAATTTAAAAGAAAGAATCTTGTGTTGTAAGCTACAGGAAAACTTTTTATATATTGAAAATATAAATATAATTGACAATAGATTCCTAATTTTATTTCCACCTGTCATTTTGGAACGAGGTTTCACTGCAACAAGTTTAATTTTTTGCGACATTGGATTTAATGGCATTAAAAAATGACACTAATTTATTTTTTAATGTATAATAATTATTGCTTTTCGTTCAATGTTTCACTATAAAGTAATTTACCGACACTTTATCTAGTCTTTAGTGACATATGTAATTGTTACTATAGTCTATTGTGGCATTTGTAAGAAATGTCATTAGATCTTATGTCGCAAAAAGCTTTAGTGTGATTTTTTGATATGCTGCTAAAGGGTCTAATAAATGCTACTAAATCATCTATATATACTATTAGCAATTTGAAGTAGCGACATTTAAATTAATTGTCGCTAAATATATCCCACTAAAAGCAAATTATGTTGTAGCTAGGGTTTCTGAACACAATCTGAAAAATGGGTTGTAGGAGAGAGGTTACCGAGAAGGTGTGCTTCAAAGGAGGTGGTGCAGGGGGAGAGGGTGAGTCGGAGGGTGGTGTAAATGGTGGTGGGAGTTTGGGAATAATGTAAAAGAGAGGTAGTATGTTTTTTTGGTTAATTCAATGAAATAATTAAAAGTTGAAGGTTATTTATGCTAGTCAATAGTCATTAGTTGATTATTTTATCAGAATTCCATAACTTTGTTCGAATGCTGTACGCTTTAATATTTTGATGACTGTAATTCGAAAAAAAATATAAAAAAAATTATGGTTATAATTTGTAAAACCCACTATAAAAAGCTTTTTCCATTATTTTCTATTATTATTAAAGAAATTGATAATCAAGCCCTTGTCATATGTCTTATGAATTATGTATATGAATATGATGATAAAAAATGACTTCCTCTGTCCAATTGAATTGAATCAAAAATGGATATTTGTAATAAATAAAATGAGAGAATGAATTGTGTGGATGAAATTAAAAGAAAATTAAAATATATCATGTATAGATGAGACTAAAAGAAAGTGGCTGACCAATATCCAAAAATAAAAATAATGCAAATTAATAAGTTAGACGAACCAAAATAACAAATGATGCAAATTGAATAAGACGAAAGGAATAATATAATATAAAGGAATACTTATACTGATTTTGTTGATAAATTCTCACGACATAATCATTTTAGTAAGTTATATAATCAGTACTCATAGATATATTTAGAATTAATGTAATGATTTTTTTTGGCAATTAATTGTAGCAAACGAGCTATTCGGACATGTTAGACTTAGCTGTTCAACATATCAAGGGTCTTCAAACTCAAATTGAGGTAAATATTTTTGAATTTTCAACATTTAGCTTTCAATAATTTTCCTGAAAAATCGCTTATCTTATATTCAAAAATCGGTTACATTATAGTTCGATCAAGGACTACATATTTGAAGCTAATGTAAAACTATTATGTGAGTATAATAAAAATAATAATTCATCATCATCATCATCCTAACGTAACCCAGTATATCCCGCTCATAGAAGACTATGGGCAGGGTCTGGGGAGGGAAGGACGGCGGCAACTCATACCCGTAAAGGAGAGCACGACCAAAAATAATAATAATAATAATAATAATAATAATAATAATAATAGTAATAATAATAATAATAATAATAATAATAATAATAATAATAATAATAATAATAATAATAATAATAATAATGATAATAATAATAATAATAATTATTATTATTATTATTATTATTATTATTATTATTATTATAAAGAAAATTTAACATTTATATCCGATCTTTAACCTGTATATCCGTCAAGAATAATCCCACTTAAGCTTTGCGTTTAATTCACTGTAAATAATTCAAAGTAAGACTATTAGAAAATAATTTAAAGTTAAAATTATATATTCACAGTGGATAGGTGAAAAATTTTAGAATTAATGTTTTCCTTCAGTTGACCTTCAAATATAACGGTTGACTATTCAAAATCGAAAATTATTAATTCTTCCTCATCTTCAATTTCTTTTCCAGTTCAATTTACTCATTGTCTTCTTTCTCCACTTTTTACTCAAAATTGAAATTAAATTGGAAAAAAAATTAAAGATGAAGAAGAAGAATTTTCGATTTTGACCAGTCAACAGTTCTATTTAACGGTCAACTAAAGAAAAACGTTACTTGGTACTCTTTGGAAAAGAAAAAAAATTTATTAGATATTTATTGCAAAACTTTTTTTGTTAGGTATTTTTTGGGAAAAAAAATTATGAGGTACTTTTTGACACTTTTTCCTTTATCTAATTTATTTCTAAAATTTAATTTGAAAATCTTGGTTATTTTATGATCTTGGATTTTAGGTTTGATTTTGATTGAATAAACTAAAAAAATAGAAAATAGAATGATGTGAAATCGAAAGGAAGAAGAAAACTTGAATTATAGCAAGAGAAAAAACATAGAGATTAGTGTAAATATTTACTCACTTATTGAGGGTATTAGAATACTCATGTTGCATTTGCTCTTAATCAAGGCATATAAAAGTTTCTGAAATATTTACCACTATACCCTTTACCCCCTAATACCCTCATTCTAGGCAACCCCTTAGAGTAAAAGGGAAAATCCTTTACCAGTATGCAAATTAAAGATTTTCCATTAACCTCCTAATATATAATTTTTTTCTAATAATACGATTTTTGTACCATTAATGACAACGAGGTGATACAATGGGGTGTTTTGGGTGAAGACAAACAGAACCTTAGATTGGAATACACAGTAGTATGAGAATGCATAATGTGTTTCTATTAGTATTGAATGAATAAGAATAACAAGGAAAGGCCTCTTATATAAGGACGATTAAAGGAAACAAAAGGACAAAACAAGAAAACAAGAAACGAAGAAACAAACTTAAGATAAGAAAAATATAACAAAATGTGCAGCTAAACATATCACCTTTTATCAGGGCCAATATCTTCATTATCCCCCCTTAAGCTTAGGGTGGTTGTGACAATGTCAAGCTTGGACAACAGGTAGTTAAGTTGATGAGAAGGGAGAATTTTTGTCAAAGCATCAATATGTTGCTCTTGTGCAGGGACATATCGTAATTCAAGGAGGCCTTCAAGAATCTTTACTCTTGTAAAATGACAATAATGGCTCTATGCTCAGTCTATAATGTAGGACTGGGTTTCGAGCCATTTATATTGCAGATTTGTTGTCACACTCAAGAGTGATTGGTCTCAAGATGGTTACCCCAAAGTCTTCCATTAAGGGAACGATCTATGTGATCTTAGAAGCAACAACAGCCATAGCCCTGTATTCAGCCTTAGAGGAGGATTTAGACACAGTACTTTGTTTCTTTGACTTCCAGCTAACAGGAGATTGCCCAAACAAGATTAGTAGCCTGTGACAAATCGTCTAATATCCAAACAAGTCTCCCAATCAGAGTATGAGTAGGCTATGAGTTTGAGAAAATCGCTTCCTTTGGCGAGTATCCCTTGACCTGAGGTGGCTGCAGCATAATTGAGGGTGTGGTTTAAGGCTTTGAAATGTTTTTCAGTAGGATTTTGCATAAATTGGCTAAGAACGTGTATAGAAAAAGATAGGTTTGGCCTAGTGTTAGTAAGGAAGTTAAGTTTCCCTAGAATTGACCGATATTTGGTGGGATTAGGATGAAGAGGAGAATGATTTGAGTATAGTTTTAGGCGCAAAGGTAGAGCGGTAGCAACTTTTTTGAAGGAGTTGTTATATGAATCATGAAGGAGGTTAGTGGTGAATTTCTTTTGACTTTGCACAAGGCCTTCTGCAACATATGTAACCTCAAAACCCAGGAAATAATTGAGTTGTCTCAAATCCTTTATTCCAAAAATCCTGTGAAAATGACTCTTGAGAGATTGGATGTGACGAAGATTGTCTCCGGTAATGAGTATGTCATCGACATAGCAACAATGGTGATGGAAGTTTCAGTTTTCTTGAGGAAGACAGAATAATTATTCTTAAACCAAATGCAGCTTTGATGAAAAAGTTCAGTAGTGAGCCCGAAAAACCACTGTTTGGATGCCTATTTGAGTCCTTAGAGATATTTCTTGAGTTTGCATACTATATTAGGAAGAGCTTTAAGACCTTCGGGAACTCTCATGTACACATCTTCATAAAGCTCCCCATGCAAGAACGCATTGTTCACATCGAGTTGGAATACTTTCCAATTTCTGCTAACTGCAATAGCTTTTAGGCATCTCATAGTTGTCATGCGAAATACTTGTGAGAAAGTCTCTTCGAAGTCCACACCATGTAATTTATTGTAACCCTTGGCTATAAGTCTAGCTTTATATCGTTCCAAAGTGCCATCTGATTTGAGCTTAAATTTATAGACCCATTTTGACCCAATTGCTTTCTTTCGATGTGGTAGGGAAACAAGTTTCCAATTTGGAAATCATATTATGTGTTTAAGTAGAATTTATTAAATGTAAATAACAAAAATTTAGATAACTTATATTTGAACATGTAAAGTTAGGATCTTAGTAAATTTTCTTTTGATAACAATTTGTTAAATCCTATACGACCGATAGGCTGAAATCTTTTATAGCATCACTAAATAAGTGCACGTAAAACAAAATCCAACGCTAGCGCATCGTCAAAGGGAGCAACGATCCGAGCAACCACCTATCTCGTCGCCCACTTCCATCAGATTCCAAAAATAAAAAAATCTTTAAAAAATTAGAGACGACTCCTAGCCGTCCCCATTGTTTAAAATATTCAAACAACATTTTATCTCTTGAACATATTGCGTACATTTAAATTAGAGACGACTCCTAACCGTCCCCATTTTGTATAGTTTAAAAGATTTGTTTGGTATAAAATGTAAAGGGGCCATCCAATTTCCTTTTTCTCCATTACTATATTTTTTTATGTTCAACTAATGAAAATAATATCCCTTTATTCGCTTTTTCACATCCTTCCATTTAAATCATCCATCCAAATATAGCATAAAGGTTACCATAGAGATGACATCAAGTCCGCATGGCCCTTATAGGTTGGAGTAACATTACTTTCTTTTCCTTCGACTACCAAGATGTTTTAGTTCGTCATGTTGTCTCTTCCTTGCCTACAGATTCATTAAAAGTTTGAAATGTTTCTACTTTTGGTGCAATGTGAATAATTAACAAACATAATTTATAATTTTATATTTAATAGCATTATTATTTCCACTACAACATAATTTGCTTTTAGTGGAATATATTTAGCGACATTAAATTTAAATGTCGCTATTACAAATTTCTTATATATAGTGTATATAGAGGATTTAGTGACATTTATTAGAGCCTTTAGCAGCATATTAAAAAGTCACACTAAAGCTTTTATCGATATAGGATCTAGTGACATTTCTCACAAATGCCACTCTAGACTATAGTGACAATTACATTTGCCACTAAAGACTAAATTAAATGTTGCTAAATCACTTTATAGTGGAACTTATAATAAAAACCAATAATTATTACACTAAAAATATGAACTAGTGGCATTTTTTTAATGCCACTAAATCCAATGTTGCAAAAAGCTAAGTTTGTTGTAGTGTCCGCCTATCCCATGAAATTTCTACGCATATATATTCTGAAACAAATTATTTTTTCAATTGTTTCTCAGAAATTGAACAATGAACTTGATAATTGCACGTGCGGATGCAAGACAAAGATGCATAGTTCCTGACTCTTGAATTTTTGGAACAATTTTCAGCAACTTGTGGCATAGCCTTGGTCGGCAACATAGTTTTCTTTGTACATAAACTAGTCATTTTTACTCTATAAATTAATTATTAGGGATAAATCCTTTGTCAGCGATATATTTTTGAGGATAATGTCACTACTACAAATAAATTTATTTCTCCTATTATGCAATCTTTAATTTTGAAAGCCAATTTTTATGCACATTATATTGTTGAAAGCCAATTTTGAAACAAGTAGTTATTATTTAGGATTTGTCCATAGATGTTCGCTTATAACTTTTCAATGCTAGAGAATATCAGAAAATTCAATCCTTTCAAAAACACATAAAAAGTATCAAAGTATATAAGTACTTTTCATGTTAATTCTAGAAAGGGTCTTACCACACTACAGAGGTATTAGCTAAGACAACTCATATAAAATGCTCAAAAACAAAAATTGATTTGATATCAAACTAAGCTCTAAAACAAGTATTCAAAACTGAATTTATAAGAAAAATAGTTTAAATTATAAGAAATGAAGTTTCTTTGGCATTTGATCGAACACATTATAGGCATACTTTTCAAAATGTGTTTACACATGATGATAAAACCCTCCTGCTTTTCTACACATTGGATAAAGAAGAAAGATGCAATCTAAAAATTTAGAACCACAACAAATAAGAGAGCAAAATAAATTAGAACCCTAGGGGAAGAGGAAGAAAACTCACCAGCAGCAATGGTGGTTAAAGACGTAGAGAATCACGTTAGGGTTTTAACAAATGCATCATCTAATTACTTTTTCTTGATTGTTGAACAAATTACACCATGAACAAATGCTTAAAAGCCCTAAGAAGGTGTTTTCTTCAACTTATTTTTTTGACTTATTACTTATTCTTATTGGAATCAGATCAGATCAGACCAGATCAGAAAGTTTCAGATCAGACCAGACCAGATCAGACCAGATCAGATCAGATCAGACCAGATCAGATCAGATCAGACTAGATCCGATCAGATCAGATCAGATTAGATCAGATCAGACCTTACCATTATTTTTTGTCAAGCGATTTTCCATTAACACTAAACAAACATATACAATGTGGTAAAACATACCTAGATAGTCGAGGATCACCCTACCATTGCATCAGTGTGAAAGACGAGCCCACCTTCTAGGAAGGGTTTCTCGACCGCACTCTTCATGTGCACGGGTGAACCTGGGCTATCTCAAAAAAACATGCCATAGGCGGCATGGAAACAACAGCAAAGCTACCTACTAAACTGTCCAAAAAATATCCTAAGATACCATATACAGCAGCTAGCATAGGTACAAAAAAGCACAGATCTAGAAGACAAGATATGGTCTTGAACCGGCAACAGGCAAGGGCTGACCATGCATGCAAAAGGATGGCAGCACCCATCTCATAGAACAGCAGCTGGCCCAAAATGTGGCTGAAAACATCTCATAGCAATAGGAGACAGCAAGGGTACCAGCAGCAAAACAGAAAGCATAAACCAACAGAGTAAGGCGAGGGCAGCAGCAGCACTGGCAGCAAAAGGTCAGCAGTAGCCAGAACCAGCAGGGGAGAACAACTCAGGCCTCACACAAGCAGAATTAAACCATTGGGGCAAAATGCAACACAGAAACTCCATAACCAGCACAGGCAGCAGTACATCAGAATGCCCATAAACAAGACAGCAGTAGGCTGATCCTAGGGCGTCAAAGCCAGCAGCACCCCAGCAGCAGACATCCAGTACAGTAGCTTGACAGAACAAGGAGCAACCAAGACACAAACAGCAGCATACTGACCCAACAAGAAGACAACACACTGACCTGTAGCAACACATCACAAAGAACTCCCAGGCAGTAACAAAACCAGATACTCAGCATCTCTAAAAAAAACAGCAGCACAAAAAAGACAAGTAGGCTACAGCCCATTATTATTATTATTATTATTATTATTATTATTATTATTATTATTATTTTTATTATTATTATTATTATTATTATTATTATTATTATTATTTTTATTATTATTATTATTATTATTATTATTATTATTATTATTATTATATTATTATTATTATTATTATTATTACTATTATTGTTAATATTATTATTAATATTAATATTGTTATTATAATATTATTACTATTATTATATTATTATTATTATTATTTTTTTTGGCAAAGTAAATCTTATAAAATGCCAGAAAAAATAGCCGAGGCTTACAACGGTTCACAAGACCGAGGGGTTTGACCAAACGATGCTCCAAGGGACATGCCCCTTGTCATCTGCGAAGTTTGGGCAAACACCTCCAAAAAGAGACGGATCTCCTAGCCTATACAATACGGAGGACCCCTAAAAGAAAGAACAGAATATATTCTTTACAATATAATTGAGCAAAACATAAGAATAAATCATTACGGAGCACATAAACCATCATTAGAAACATCTTCATAGCTCGCAAGAACCACCAAGCTTGCTTCAAGTCTCTATATTATGACAATAACTACGGCAGCCCACTTCCATTTCCCATGCCAATGGAGGCTGCTGACCGCACAGCAGCTACAAAAAGCACATTCTGCCAAGCTGCACAAGAGCTTAGAAGGCTCTGAGCTGTGCATCAAACTGGCCCATAGGAGTTCCATCAAACAACCACTTCAACTTCAAAGCCATTTAGACAAAATAAGCAGCAGCAAGTTCCTAACCAAACACCCAAAATACCATACTGTTTGTTGACTCTACTAATAACTTCAAAGCCATTTAGACAATATTATTATTATTATTATTATTATTATTATTATTATTATTATTATTATTATTTGAATTTATTATTATTATTACTTATTACTTATTATTATAACTAATATTAGTTAATTAATAAAATAATTAATAAATAAATATATAAATAATAATTTTAATAATATAAACAATGTAATAATATTATTATGTTAATTTATTTATTAATTAACAATATTTTTTTAGTTAATTAATTAATCAGATAATAATAATATAAATGACTATTTAATAATCATAATAATGTTAATGACATTATTATTAATTTATTTTTTAATTAATTAATTAAATAATATTAGTATTTATTAATTAAATTCTTAATTAGATACTAATGGTAATAATAATAATAATAATAATAATAATAATAATAATAATAATAATAATAATAATAATAATAATAATAATAATAATAATATAAACAATAATAATAATAATAATAATAATATAATAATAATAATAATAATAAAAAAAAAACACTCTCTAACTTCCCCACTTTCTCTCTCTAGCCTACCCAGGTTCCCCATTCCCCTTGCGATGGTTGAACCAACCAAGACAAGGGGCCCAGGCCGGCCAAGGAAGTCGGAAGTTTGTGCACCGGCCACAGCCAACAGTGGCACCACACCGGAGGGGAGGTCTTCTGGGGTCGTCAGCCATCCCACGCCACCCACCGTGCTTGAAGAACCACCTGTGTTGAACAAAAATGGTGAAATCCACATTGAAACCCCATTACTAGTCTCGAATAGTGCAATTATGGAGATGAAATTGGACAACCCACCTCAAAGCTGGGCCACAATCGTCACCGACAGCCAGGACAAGATGTCGACAACCAGTCAGGTGGAGGAAAACCCTAAAATTGGACCTACTGTGTCGCCATACCCCAGCCAATCAACTGCAATAGGTAACACTAATCCATTATCTGTTAAAATTGAGTTGTCTGATACAGAAGAAGAGGTCAAATATTGGGAAACTGCTGTGGTGCGCTTTGTTGTTGGTGCAAACCCGCCATTACATGTTATAGATGGTTATGTTAGGCGTGTCGGGAAAGACCTCGCTATAGATACCATAGGCTCATTGGACAGGGGAGTTTTTCTTGTTCGGTTGAAGACCATAGATGACAGGGACAAAGCTTATGAATCTAATGGGCTACTGTTTGACAATAAACCGTTCATTATCAAACTGTGGGAGCCGGATATGCCTATTGATAAGAACAGCCTTTCTTCTATGCCCGTATGGATCCAATTGCCCAAACTAAAGATGGAGTACTAGGGGGAGAGAAGCCTTAGGAAAATTGCAGGACTCGTTGGAAAAGTCATCAAAATTGATAAGGCTACAAGCCAAAAGGCTCGCCTTAGATTCGCACGTGTCCTTGTGGAGATGAATACCAATGTTGATTATCCAGAGGAAATCCATTTCACCAATGTGAAAGATGAGCTCATAACACAACATGTTACTTATGAGTGGAAACCCATTCTTTGTGGTAAATGTAAAAAATTAGGCCATAGTGACTAGGAATGCAAGTCAGATAAGGCCTTAAATAAAGTCACTAAACCGGCTAAGGACAAAGAAGGTTTCCAAAGGGTTGTTCGTAAACACTATGTAGTGAAAGCCAAAAGTGCTCCGCAGGAACCACAACAACCGGCCAACCCTGCTTCCCCAAGAGGTCACAAACCTCGGTCAAGAGCCACCAGCCCTGAACATCAAGTAGTGAGGGTCACAACCCCCAATCGATTTGCTGCTCTTACCATAGATACACACGAGGAGGATGCCAACGAACCTCATCTCCCTATCACAGCGCTGGGGGCTTACCCCATCGAGGGGAATGAATAGCATTCTTACTTGGAATGTGAGGGGACTGAATAAGGCAAGTAAACACCTTGAGGTCGCGAGATTCATCTCTAACATAACATTAGCTTGTTCAGTCTCCTCAAAACTAAGGTAAAGAGGCAAGGCCTAGGTGCCCTTTACCAAAGACTTTGTCCCTCCTGGTGCTTCACCCACAACCTAGCATGGCATAAGGGGGGCAGAATCATTGTAGCTTGGAAGAGTGATGAGCTCCGTGTAGATATCAAACATAATATTAGCCTGATCATTCATGTAGAAGTTACGCCTCTAGCTGGGGATAAATTCCACTACTCCTTTGTATATGGAGCTAGTGATAAGAAAAGTCGAGAGGATCTTTTTTAGCAATTGGTCTCCATAAAAAATCAATTATCAGGGCCATGGCTCGTGTTGGGTGATTTCAACTGTATTGCGAACACTGATGAGAGAATTGGCCAAAGACCCCGTCAACATGAACTGGAGCCTCTTAGGAACTGTATGGAAGGTTGTGACCTTCAAGACCTCAAGAGCA
Organism: Amaranthus palmeri; assembly: GCA_019776075.1. Lineage (NCBI taxonomy): Eukaryota > Viridiplantae > Streptophyta > Magnoliopsida > Caryophyllales > Amaranthaceae > Amaranthus > Amaranthus palmeri. Next base: position 119,472 of record JAAKBH010000492.1, read on the forward strand.
TTGGGAGATTCTTTACTTGGACCAACAAACAGGCGGGAACCTCTAGAGTCCTCAGTAAAATCGACCGTGTGATGTGTAACTAAAGCTGGGTTAATACCTTTCCGACTTTAGAAGCAGCTTTCCTCCCTGAAGGGAACTTCGACCATACCCCTATGCTCGTCCACTTCTTCAAGCAGCATAGAAGAGCCAAACCGTTCAAGTTCTTTAATCACTGGGGCAAGCGAGAGGACTTCATTGATATTCTGCAAACTATCTGGCAAACCCGGTTCCATGGGCCTCATTGCTACCGTATTATCCAGAAGCTCAAGGTTGTTCAAAATGTGTGCAAAAGAAAATTCAAGAAGGATGAGCTCTCAGCTGTTACCCAAGCAGAATCCAATCTTCTCCAGGCTCAACAAGAGGTACACTCCCACCCGCATAATATTGAGCTTATTAACAATGAGATCATTATGGCAGGTATCCTTAAAAGGGCCAAGGAGGATAGAAATTCGGCTCTCCGTCAAAGAGCAAAGATCAACTAGCTAACCATGGGGGACGAAAACACTAAGTTCTTCCACCATTCCATAAAATATCGACAGAGAGCCAACACCATCAACATTCTCCACTTGATGGTTTATTGTTTGTTGATTCTTTTGGTGCGTTAAAATTCAAGGCAGATGCTGCCGAAATTTTCGTAGAATTTTGTTTGAAAGCTTTTCTAAAACCTCTTTAATCAAACCTAAATATTATCCTTTTTCTCTATTTTAAATTATTTTAAATGTAACACCCGAATTTCCTCCGTTCTCTTCTGGTTTTGATTCCGTTCAGAGGGTCGGAAATTCAGGGGTGTTACAGGTGGTATCAGAGCCAGTGGTTCTTATCTTTCCTAAACACTTCGTGTTTTCTCTAATGCTGATCATTGTTTTGTTTTCGAAGTTAACCTGCCTTGAGAGTTTGGGTAGATATGGGATAGGTGCATATTACATTGCCATACATATGATTATCATTGCACGTGAATAGGTAAATAAATAGTTTGTTTAGCTCATTTTAAAACTTATTTTCATGTATGTTAATTCTTTATAATTAAAAGTTATGATTGTGGTTTGAATGATGATATGATGCTAAACAATTAAGTAGATGTGATTTATGTGTTATCCGAGTATTAATGACAATTGTTACGTATGTTGGACAATTCATGAGTTGCGTGATAGATATTAAGTACGGCAAATAGTGTATAGATAATGGACTTATAGAGAAGTTGGTGGTAACTGGTATTTCCTTTTGATTGTAAGGATGGTATAAACTTTGGTCTTATGTGCTTGAACATTTGTTCATGTTAATTGTTTTCGCAAAGCTTATGAGTTCGATATTGATCTTGCACATAAATTAAATGTTTATTTGTTTGTTTGAACACTTCATTTGTCAAGTACATTCGTTCGTCAACCAAAAAAATGTGGTGACCATAATTCTTTTGAAGTGGTTAATGATTACGCAAGTATGATTGTAAATAGTGTAAACACGAATAAGGATGGAGAATTTAAATAAATAAACAAATAATAGGATCATATTTACACGTGATTGTAAGTGAAGTTGATTAGTTAGATAATTGATATGATAGCCTGTAAATAAAGTCTTGATTATATATTAAGGATAATATTATAGTTTTGAAGTCAAGCTGAAGATTTATGTAAATAAAGTGGTAGCACGAGTGTCATTTTTTTTTCTTTTTTTTTTTGACATGCATCGAGTCATGGATTACAATCAAGAAGCGATGTAAAAGCTTAGAGTATGTTTTAAGTAAAGAGATTATGTACCCGATAATGTGAAAGATTAATTATTTAACTCATACAACTGCGCGAAAGTGTTAAGTACAATTCGGAGTAATGTGTAACCAACCCTAATATGTTATATAACTGATTTTCAGTTAGATTTTGAAAATGTCTCCCAAGTGTGAGAGTCAGGAGGTGACGATGACCATTCTACATTATGGTGGGTTTGACCATCGACCACACCAATTTTCCGTTGTATATATTTTCTTAGTTATCAATAATATTAAGTATCATATTAGTATAGTACATTGCATTGGCTTGTGTCATGTTCTTTGGATTAAGTGCAACGACTTAGAGAATTACATGTTTATCGTAGTATGGATCATTTTGAAGACATTGGTTAAGCTGATAATCCAATTATAGTACTAATGGGTTGTTACGATTGAGTTGAAGGATTTTATAGATGGCATAGTTATGAATGTGGTGATTGAATCTTTAGGAATACTCTATATTGTTCTCGTCCAAAATTTTATTGTAGAATGTCTTCCTAAATGTATATCTTAAATAATGATTCAGTTGTAGAAATAAAGTTCTTATCTATATATATAAAACTCACTAACATTTTAAGGTAAAGTGTTGAGTCTTTGATTTTTTTTAGATATAATTGTCTAGCTAAAGTAAGTAATACAAAAGTCAAATGAGTTGTTTAAATATTAAAGTGGGGTTTTCTCTTTTAAATTAAAATTTTAGTAGTATACAAGTATTTCCTGAAACTTTTCTATATGAAAATGTCTTGAAATTGACTTATATCATGTTATTATTTATTAGTAAAAGTTATAATATATGTCCATCTACTAGTATGCTATGGTCATTAAACACTACCTTGAATGATTTTACTACCCTTACTACATCAATTTCATCCATGCCTTGTTAAAACATTTGATATTGGTGTTGAGTTTTTGTGTGGCATAGTCATGTCTACCAATAACGCTTTCCAAACTCATACAGTGATTGAGACTGATGCTTTAAATTGGTTGATGTAATATATAACGTTTCCTAAACATCTTATGTATGTAGTGAGACCTTAAGAATCGGGTGAGAGTAAAAGCGATAGTCAACCTATTAGCCTGAGTTATTTAGTTTATAGATATTTTGATGAATTATACACTATAAGGGCCCCCTGTTATTGATTTTGATATTCGTAAGCATCCAACCCTCATCATAATTAATATAGTATTCATGTTTGTCATGTGATAACGACTTTAAAATCACTACTCTTTTGTCAAAAACGAGTTGATGTGGTTCTTCAGATGAAATATGTGTTTTTTTTTTCCTTCTTAAAGACACATGAGTTTGAGTATCAAAGGAGAAACGTGTTATTCGTAAATCCTCTGGTTTTAGATTGTATTTCATAGATACGTAATATATCTTTTCTTACATAAATTGGTAACTTTATTTAAGGTGGATAGTTAAAGAATAATCATCATAAACAACACGTGAAGGGCCTATGGATTGATTCGAGAGAGCACTATTGATGAGTAAAGATTGATAATTGAATCTTAATAAATGCTGATATGCGTGATATTTTCTTTCTATCAGATGATAATGTGAAGAAGAATCGTGATGATTTTAAAGCGTTTACTAAATTGAACAATAATTGAAATTTTTTTTTATAAAAAAAAAAGGAAGAAGAATAGATACAATGATATTTATTAAAAAAAATAAATAAATAAATAAATAAATAAATAAATTGTCTTCTCATGACCTTCTAGGCAGTTACAAGACATAAGGATAAAATAATCTAATGATGAGGTGAAACGAGCGTCTTTGAACACATAAGATACAAGTAAATTTTTTTTTAGTACTTTAGACTATCTCATTGATCACCACTTATCCCGCTAGTGTTTTGAAATAATAACGCTTATATGAGACTCCAAATGAAGCCGACTTTACATATGTTACTGTTTTAATAATGATTGGTGTGATACGTGGTAAACTAAGTTTGAAAAGTGACTTCATGAAGATAATGTAGTCCTAATAAAAGTCAGAACCGTTTCAAATCTAAATATTGAAGAAACGAAAATGATTATGTGAATAGTTATAATTTGAGAGATGAAGCGAGATAAAGAATTATGTCCTAATCAATTATTATACAAAATCATTATTATGCGATAAATAGAGTTAGATAATATTAACACTGGTGTCAAGAAGTGTTTTGATTTGATGTTACGAATTCAATGGATCGTAATAAGCATGTAATGAAAAGAGTTTTGAAATTTTAACGTGTTTTGATACAACCATTTATGTTAGAGTTGTCATCTCTAAGTTCGCATCTTAAGTTGAAGGGTGATTGAACTCCACTTATTTGTAAGGGAATAATTGTGATGCATAATTTCAAGTGTTGCATTATTTTGTTAGCTTTGTGTTGTTTGTACTTTAGTATAGTGTTAGAATTGTTGATGTAACAGTCATATGGTTGAGGTAACGGTGTTATAACTAGTTAGAGGCAGTGTTGTGATGAAAATGTTAGATATTGTGAAATAAGTACCTGTATCGCAACTTTATCAAACTTGTATTGATGTGTCGCTTTGCTATTTATATTGGAAATTCTTGTGATGTATACATAAAATGTCATCTTTAGTACTGGTGTTATATATGTACATGATGCATTACTTTGGTCATACATTAGTTCGCGTTTTTCTCTTGCTATAAATCCTATACTTCAACATATCTAGTCGTATGGTAAATGACCATCTGAAAAATGTTGGTGACCTCTATGTTGCCATTCCTGATTCTAAATCATTCTCATATTATCGTTATTAGAATGCGAATATCATGATGGATACATGAGGATATTGTTAAACAATTATGATATGTGTATTAGTATGATGGTTGTGAGCGTATAATTATTAGCTATGATAACTTGCAAAAATGAGGTACATATAATTGTAAATACACTTGAAACATGTATTATGTTCGGAGTTATTAATTTGAATTGTTAATCTACGAATCGAGTCAGGATGTATAATTTAATATGTTATAAAATAATTTTATCATACATGATTAGTGAAAAGAACATTTCATGTTAAGTAAAAAGTTAAGATTATGATATGCTAATTAAAGTTAACGGTAAATCAATTTGGGATTGATAACCATCCTTAAGTCTAGGGTGCTTAATGGTAATACGAGTTAAGTGTTGAGCAACTTTATACTCTTTACTTTTGAGACTTTGTTGTTTTGATATTTTACCCCCATTTATGGTCTAACTCACAATAGTTGAACCTTTCGTACATCGCAAGATTATCACAAAGTATGACCTTAGATGGTCACGTAGAAGTGGAAAAGTTGTTTAAAAAAAAATTTAGATAACAGGACATTTCGTGTTGTTACGTTTAAAAGTAATACACTTTATAAGTCGCGCGTGCTAGACCCTGAACCCTTAAACCTTGATGAGAATTTGTCTTATGAAGAAAAGCCTATCGAGATTTTAAATTTTAAGGTGCGCAGTACGAGGAGGAAAGATATAAAGATGGTGAAAGTTCTATGGGCTAACAAGCGCACACAGGAGGCAACGTGGGAAACCAAGGATTCCATGCGCGAGAAATATCCACACCTTTTTCCTGAAGTTAGTGAGTTACGGGGTCGTAACTAAGTTCTTAAGGGGGGTAGAATGAGATAGATTTTTGCGTGTTTGCATGCATTTTCTCGTCTATGATAACAATCCATTGCAATTTTTATGCCTTTGATTGATTGTTTGAACCAATTTGTGTGATACCTACATGTTTTCGATTAATTGTTTGAATTAAATTGGGTGACATCTATATGCTTGTGATCAGTTGTCTAAGTTAGTGTAGGTATTAGAAACACGTGAAATGAAAAACAATTAAAATTTTGATAGATTGAGTATCCTTTTGTCAATAGTGTTCTTAAAGCCACAATCCTTAAGTCAATTCTTGGGTACAAAATAGATAAAACCACCTTCTCGAGTTATTAGAAATATAAATTTTCAACATTTGTATTGTTGTAACCCAAGTTTCGGGGACGAAACTCCTTTTAAGGGGGGTAGTCTGTAACACCCCGTAAATTTTAATATTATTTATTTATAATTTAAATCGGGATAAAATAATAATAACAATAATTTTCTTTATAGATTATTATTAAACATCGGAAATTTAATATTTTGACCTACAAATACGTATTAACAAAGCGATGAATACATTTAATTATATGAGGAAACATTAGTTAGATAAAACCGAGTAAAATTAATAATAGTCATAATAGTTTAGTTCTTAAATTCGAGCCAAACAAAGTTGCACTTCCAACTTTCGGGTTAAAATTTATGGGCCTCGTGAGTAGTGTAGCCCAAAGAATTTGTGGGTTAGGGTTTTAAAATTTGAAATTTAAAACCCCTTAATTGTAAGAATGAGCCGTCACTCTAAGGCTTGCTTCATTCCCTCTCATCTCCTTCCTCCCTCTCTCCTTCACTCTCTCTCCCTCCTCCTCTTTGAGCCACCACCAAAGGAGTTGTGCCGCCATCAAGGGCCGGCAGCAGCAGCCCCCACGAACACCACCACCTGGCGGCCACCTCCACCATCCGAGGGCAGCAACCGGCCAGCACAGGGGCTGCCGAAACCCCCTCAAAACAGCAGCCTGTGCCGCCACCAAGGACCACCGCCAGTGGCTTCGATTTGGGCAGCCCTCCACCACCTTAGTCACCTCCTTCTCCCTCTTCTCTTATTTTTCCATAGTAAGAAATGTCTTCTTCTTAGTAAGCCATTTAAAACTCTACTTTAATGTTATTTTTTTTATAAATTCTAGTTGTCACATGAATGTTGATGTGATTATTGAATTGAATGGTTGTTTTATGCTTAAAATTAATTTGGGTGAATAGTTTGAAGTTTGAGTTGAAATAGATAAGTTATGGTTGTTTTAGGGTTTATATTATAATGAATTTAAATGTAGTATTTTGGGTAAATTCTTGAATCTTAGTTTTGATTAAGTTATAACTTGATATAATTTAAAGTGAGTAGATATTAGAAAGTGTAATTTGAACTTGAATTAGTTAGAGTTGGATGAATTCAAAAGTAGTATGTACTACTTTTGTGGTTTGGATGGTGTTTTATTGACTTAAAACCTTGTGTGAGCCTTGTTTATGTGACATGGTTGATGAATGGTGGCTAGTTATTGTTCATATGACTTTACTCATGGTGGTGTGACTAGTATTGTTGATACCCATTGTTGTAGAATAAACGATAATAATAATTACTAAGAAAGATTAAGGTCGCGATTTTCAGTAATAAAAGTATTGTCGTGGTTATAGTCGTTTGATGAGGTGGTTAGTTTTGAGCTGGGTTGTTATATGGATATGATTAATTGTGTTGTTAAGTTTTGTGACTTTGACCCAAGTTATACGAATCGTTATTAATTCGTCAAACTACAAAATTAATTTATTTTTAATCATTACTCTAAAAACCTTGGAAAAATTATAAATTACTACTACCATGAGTGATATGATGGTTATTAAGTGTAATGTCATACATTACGTGTTCTTAAAGTTTCCGATGAATAGTTTGACTATAACGCACAAGCGTATGGTTGTGCCCCTTTCACTTGAACATATCTTGAAATAAACTTGACTAGAATATGATGTTATAGTTCGATTGAGATTGATGGCATGGTTCATGTGTGAACATGGGTTGAATTTATTGCATAAGTGCGTTTAGAATGCGTATTAACTTGAATCGAAACTTGTTTGACTGATTGTGTACTTGTATGAACTCAGTGCTTCCTAAATGATGTGAATTAGGCTTATTAGTCTTACTGTTAACGTGTATAGGTGCCCGGTTCATAAGAGGGGCTTAAGAACCTCCTTCGAAGTGACTTTTGCGACTTATTATCTTGCAGTTGCAGGTAAGTACACGCAGTAGCTAATTCTTGTATCTTGAATATGTTTTCTCTGCGTAGCAATATTATATGAGCTATGTTAGTTATGAACTGCTATTAAATATTATTAAGTTAGTGCTACAAGTGGAAATCAGCCGTAGACATAGTAGGAATGAGTTCGGATATCACAAGACTAGAATGTTGGATTGTATGAGATTGGAATGGAAATAAGTCCCCCTTATTTGAAGGGGCATTAAGTTGGATATTTACTGTGACTCCACTGGATTGGTACCCCAGCTGGATTAGTTCCCGGAGGCATGGACCGTCTATATATGGTCGCTGTACAGGGGTATGATCATACTTTGCCATTGGGCGCCGGCATGGCCGTCACCGTCTTTGGCTGAGGTGTTGCCATGTGGGTCTTGCAAACCCCAATATGGTGGCCTCTAGTCACATAAGAGGATATATAAAAGTAATTGAAGAGATAGAAGACGGTGAAGATATTGAGAAGTATATTGAATTGAGAAAGAGATGGAGTAGAGGCTTACACGTTTGGATACCTTCCTTGCATTGCTTTGTCGAAATTGTTTATTGGTTACGTATGCATAATTTATTGTTAGTTACTGACGTGTACTGTTTGTTTCCTTGTTGATAGCTTGTCTTTGATGGCCCTGCTATGACACGTTGGTCTATGACCTTACGTTGAGCAGTAGGGGTATCATAGATAGCACTTGCAGGTTTTTTTTTGGAGTTTCTTTGCATTGCATACGGGGGGATTGAGTGAGAATCTTGACACGTGCCATGTTCTAACTAATTTTGACGCTTCACGTGTTTTGAATTGTAATTGAGTATGTTTTTGGTTTGAGGCGTGCCCTCCTTTTGATGTAATTTGTTCCGCTGCAAAGATTTATTTCGTTTTATATTTCGTTAAAGTATCTTGAATGGCTTGTATAGTTGGTTATGTTTTTAGAAAATCCAAGTGTTTGCATGGGAACCACGATCCATGCTTAGCATGTCGACAGAGGTTTTGGCGATGATCATTCCGCCGTGATTTTGTTGCAAGGCTATTAATGCCTCTTCTCATGATGGTTTATTGTTTGTTGATTCTTTTGGTGCGTTAAAATTCAAGGTAGATGCTGCCGAAATTTTCGTAGAATTTTGTTTGAAAGCTTTTCTAAAACCTCTTTAATCAAACCTAAATATTATCCTTTTTCTCTATTTTAAATTATTTTAAATGTAACACCCGAATTTCCTCCGTTCTCTTCTGGTTTTGATTCCGTTTAGAGGGTCGGAAATTCAGGGGTGTTACAGCTCCCATATGGAGCCCTTCACGAAAGCGTGGGTTGAAACAAGGGGACCCTATGTCTCCTCTCCTATTTGTAATTGGAATGGAATATATGTCACGCATCCTCCAATCAGCAGCATCTGCAGAAAAGTTCTCCTTCCACCCAAGATGCTCCAAATTGAAGCTGAACCACCTTGCCTTTGCAGATGACTTAATGATGTTCTGCAAAGCGGATTTGGACTCTATTATGATTCTGAAACAAGGTTTAGAGATCTTCTCGTCTAGCTCAGGGCTTAGCGCGAACAACTCAAAGTCTGGAATATACCTCGCAGGAGTTAGCGATGAGTTCAAAAATCATGCAGCCAATGTCTTGGACTTTACCTTTGAGAGCCTCCCCGTCAAATATCTTGGTATGCCTCTCACATCAAAACGATACACAGCTACAGATTGTGAATATCTTGTTGACAAGATGACTAGTAGGATCAGATCTTGGTTTGCTAGGAAACTATCCTATACCGATCGGCTCCAGCTAGTCAATTCCATACTCATGAGTATCTCGAACTACTGGTGCCAAACTGTTATTCTCCCAAAGAAAGTCTTGAAGCAGATCAACTCAGTGTGTAGGTCATATCTATGGCATGGAGAAGCGAACAGCAACACTCCTGGGAACGTTAATTGGGATAAAGTTTGCAGACCTAAAAAAGAAGGTGGTCTAGGGGTCCGTAACCTCCAAGTTTGGAATCTTGCTGCGGTAGGCAAGATCGCGTGGCACATAAGTACTAAGCAGGACTCCTTATGAGTTAAGTGGGTCCATGGAATCTATACGAAAAGGGGACGATGGATTCTGTTCAATGCCCCTGCTACCGCTAGCTGGGTGATGAAAAAGCTCTGTAAAGTCAAGGATACTCTGCGTGAATGGATGAATGCGCCAAAATATTCCATAGGCACAGTATACACGGATCTGATGGGAACTCATGAGAACATCCCATGGGCATATGCTACTTGGAATAGAATCACGATCCCTAGATGTCGGTTCATCACTTGGTTAGCATGTCAAGACAGACTGAAAACAAAGGATAAGCTCATGAAAATGGGGGTAACGGTTGATGACACTTGCCCAATTTGTGGCACACACCCGGAAACAAAAGATCATCTGTCTTTTGAATGCCAGTTCAGCAGGCAATGTGCTAGCTCTTAGGAATTGGCTTGGAGTCACTTGGAGCATACGTAACCTACATGATTTCTATAGAAAACGTCGTATACCAAGAAGCAAAAAGAAAATTATTGAGGCGATCATTGGCAACTTGATCTATGCAATTTGGTACACAAGAAATGAAGCTATATGGCATAACAAAGTCTCAACCGTTAGTAGGTGTGTTGAAGCCATAAAGATGGAATCAAAGGCTAGGTTTCAGTTACTCAAACCTCACAGATCCACAATCGAGTGGATACAGTCCTTGTAAACAACCTAGGCTGCTGCACGCTTAATTTTGTGATGCTGGTTCATTGTGTTGATGTGGTTTTGTGGCTGGGATTGCTTTCTGTGTTCTGTCTGTATACTACTGACCTCTTTTGGTATTCTTATGAACCATCATTGCTGCTGGATGCTGTTATCTTTGAATGCCTGTGCTACTGTTTTTTTGATGCTGTTTATGTGCCTTAGCCTGCTCTTTACAGACTGAATAGATGTTGGATTCTTGTGCATAAGTGCTGCTGACTTACTCCTGCTGGCAGCTTATGTTTGCTGAGCCCTAGCAGCTGATTTTGTTACTGGGCTACTGGTTGTGTACTGCTGCCCACTCCATCTACTGCCCTGCTGAAACCTGGATTGCTGATGTCTTTTGTAGGACCTGCTGGTGCACAGTGAGAATCTGTTAGTGAGTTTCTGGTCCTCTGTTTGTTGCTGCCACTTGGTGCAAGTAGGCGGTTTGTGTGCTGCTTTATTGGATGATGCTGCCCATTTGATGCTGTGGTATACTGGGTATCTTGAAGCAGAGAGGCTACAATTGAGTTGCTGTCTTGTGGGTTATGCTGCCTGCTGCTGCTTGTTGTGCCATCATCTCCTTTTCTTTCGCCTTAAAGCTGTCAGTTAATATGCTTCTTTTGCCGTGCTGGATGGATACTATTGTTTTCTCTTTTGGTGCACTGGTCCTCTATATTTTTGTACCTATTTTAGCTGCTGTATATGGTCTCTTAGGATCTCTTTTAGACAGTCTAGTAGGTAGCTTTTGATTGTAACCACGCCGCCTGTGGCGTATTCCAGGTTCATCCGTGCAAATGAAGAGTGAGGTCGAGAAACCCTTCCTAGAAGAGGTGGGCTCTTCTTTCACACTGATGCAATTGTAGGGTGACCCTCGAATATCTGGGTATTCCTAGCCCGCTGTATATGGTTGTTTAGTGTTTAATAGAAAATCGTTTGACAAAAAAAAATAATAATATTAATATTAATATAAAAGTAATAATAATAACAATAATGATAATAATATATAAAAATAAAAATAATGAAAATAATAATAATTATAATAATAATAATAATAATAATAATAATAATAATAATAATAATAATAATAATAACTTTATGAAATCAGATCAGACCAGATCAGACCAGACCAGATCAAATCAGATCAGACCAGACCAGATCAGATCAGATCAGACCAGATCAGAAAGATTCAGATCAGATCAAACTGAATCAGACCAGATCAGACCAGATCAGATCAGATCAGATCAGACCTTAGTAAATTCAAACCTTATCCAATTAGATCAGACGATGAGAACAGGCCCTAAATCATGGAAATGACAAAGAATAAATGTTGAAAATTTCTAGGTTAATATCGAAGCTGAAGAAAGCTAAAACAGGCTGAAGAAATGTCAAAGTAGCAAGCACAAGAAGTTGAACGAACATTTTTGGGTTAATGCGTGGACGAAAATATCTGGGTTAGCGCTGAACGAGAAAGCAAATAAGAAAATGGCGCTATATATTCTAATATCATTCAATCAAAATGCTAAATCAGAGCAAAAAATGGTCGGCTCATTTTTTGTATCGTTTTTTTTACAAACGTTACCAATAATCCTTATTTGTATTATTTGTTTCAACAAACGATACAAATAATATCGTTTGTTCAAACAAACGATACAATGATTTTTTGTATCGTTTAATTAAAAGATACAGATAAGGTTTATTTGTATCTTTTATTAGAATAAAGATACAAATAGTATTATTTGTATCTTTTATTTCAATGCAAGATACAAATAAGGGGTTATTAATGAGACTTCTTTTAGTATTGATAAAAAGGAAATGAGTTTTGAAACATACCAAATCAACGTAAATAGTATAATAATATTGTCTACAAAGCACAGCGGAAGACTTAAAGAAATCTAGGATGAATCTGACCTGTGGCTCAATAGCCACAAGCCCATAGCAAACTAATATCAAAGTATTTAAAACTTTTTACATTACATAAGTGATACTATTTACAAAACATTATAAAATTATTCCAATTTAGAACTTTCAACTTATTTTTTCGAACCTATTACTTATTCTTATTGGAATTAGATCAGATCAAACTAGATCAGACCAGACCAGATCAATTCAGATCAGATCATGATTACTTATTATTATTATTATTATTATTATTATTATTATTATTATTATTATTATTATTATTATTATTATTATTATTATTATTATTATTATTATTATTATTATTATTATTATTATTATTATTATTATTATTATATATTTAATGATATATTATTATTATTATTTAATTAATTAATTCAATAAGTTAGTATTGTTAATTATCATTATTTTTTTTTGGAAGAAGAAGAATTCCATTAATACTCAAAGAATAATTAGAGGGCTAAGCACAGGTAGAGGTGTTCATTCGGGTGATCGGGTCAGTTTCGGACGGGTGTCATTCGGTTCGGTTGTATTTCAGATCGGTTTTGTTTCGGCTGTTTGTTATGACGGGTTACACTCGGGTCAGGTCGGTTAGTCACGGTTCAGTTAAAGATCGGTTATTCGAGCTATCGCGTTAGCATCGGTTCGGTGCCGGTTGAAGTTCGGGTCGAGTGTTAATCGGTGTCAGGTTGTCATCGGTTAATAATTGGCTCGGTTTTGTCGGGTACGGATCGGGTTCGGGTTTTTAGAAAACAGAATTCAGCTACGTATTACTAATTACTATCGATCAAAAACAAAATAGTTAAAATGCAAATCAATTAGTGATCATTATTACTTTGTTACTTTTACATGTTTGACCGAAAATTTAAAATATAAAGTTCTATAAATTTTCCTCTAGTACGATTAAAAGTAGTTCAATAAACATTGACCATTGATTATTAGCTCTAAATATATGAAATCATGTATTTATTAGATTAACTAATAAAATGATTAAATATAAGTATATCATACTTCTATCTTAAAAATTGGTTCAGATTTTAATCAATTCGATCTAAAATTCGTTCGGGTTAAGTCGGTTTTAGCCGGATCGAGTTCGGTTTCGAGCATGATTCGGGTCGGATATGACTCGGGTCGGTCATTTTTAGGTTCGGGTAATCTCGGTTAACGGTTATGTGTCGGTTACAAAACTCGGTTACAGTTCGGGTTCAGCTTTCCCGTTTTCGGTTGGCAATCGGTTCGGGTACAACATCGGTTCGGGTATTGTCGGTTCGATAAACCTGAAAACAGAAGATATTTTCGGGTCGATTTACTTTCGGTTTCGGTTCGGATTTTCGGGTCGGGTCACTTTTGAACAGCTCTAAGCACAGGCGACTCACCTAACTTCTATCTATTGCATCAGATAGCTAAGTAGCTCCACCTTCTAGGAATTGTTTTCAACCCGCATTCTTTATATAAATAAAAGAGAGGAGACAGACCTCAAAAAATAATTGATCCAAATAGAGCCTAAGAAACAAGAAAGCTATACATTGTAAATAGTCCTATACAGCCAACTAATATCTCTATCATTCTCCTTGACACAGATAGTAGACGCAGGGGCCTTCACATTATCCTTGATAATTTTCATAGTAGCCTCTATAGATTTGACTTTCGCTTGCCAAATAGCTTTATTACGGAATTTCCATATTTGATACACAAGATAGTTCAAGGCAATGCAAAAAATCTTTTTCTTAATTTTGGAGATTCTCCAATTTTTTGTAGCTAAATTACCAAGCGAAGATACTCTGACTTTGGATCGAAGTCATGTCATGTTTGTTACAAGGCAGTTTTTGCTAAACTTGCAAGAAAAAAAATAAATGATTGGTAGACTCACTATTGGTTTCACAAAGGGGGCAAGAATCATTAGGAGTAATACCCAAATCATGCAGCCGATCTTTAATTTTGAGTTTGTCTAGCAGAGCAACCGACACAATGAATCTTGTCTTAGGGAAAGTATGCTTGGACTAGACCCAACTCGCCCAATTGACCTTTTCAAGGGGGTTGAGCAGTTTCTGATAGCCCTCACTTATGGAGTGCCTGGGCTTTTCCATCCATTCCCAAAGTTTCTCTTTGAACTACAGATCTTCTTGAAAGTCCAGCTAGAGGCGATGGGAGGATTGAAAAAATTCCACCTTCCACCTTTCATGTACACCTCATGTGTCCACTTGACCCAAAGAGAATCCTACATGGTACTGATATGCCATACAATTTTCCCAACCGTTGCGATGTTCCACACCTCTAGGTTTCGAATACCGAGCCCCCTTGAGTTTTTGGGGGTTCACACCTTTGCCTAACCAACATTGCCTTGAGCACCGTGTTTGGCGTCGCCATGCCACAAGTAAGCACGACAAATAGGGATGGCAATGGGTCGGACTCGGCTCGGATTATACATAATTCGACTTTGCTCCGGATAATAGTCGGACTTTTGTTTTCAGTCCACCTCCACTCGGAGTCGGATTATGCATACTCCATGTTTGCCCCGACACGGACTCTCGGATCTCCAACGGAGTCGGATGCATGTATAGATAATGCGCACAAACTTATCTGGGAAGTTTAGGGAAATCATCATATCTTTGATAATATCTCAGTCCATCAAGTCATAGACTTTTCGCATATCAATTTTCAAGAGGCAACTAGCAGGAAAAATTTTCCACTCATAATGTTTCACAATGTCCTGGCACGGGAGAACATTATAGAAGATGCTACGACCTGCAACAAAAGCGCCTTAAGAGATAGATATAATATCATTTAAAACAAGCTTCAACTTGTTGCAAATAAGTTTCATTATGCATTTATAAACTACATTACAGCATGAGATAGGTCGGAAATCACCCGAGTCATTTGGATAGGCATTCTTGGGGACAAGGGTGACTGCAGTCACATTCCATACCTTGAGGAGGTTACCAGATTCAAAGAAGTTTTGGATCGCCTTTACAACATCCTCCCCCACGATTTCCCACGCAGCTTTGAAAAAACCACTATTGTACCCATCTAGACTGGGAGCTTTATCATCATTGATACTCCACATCGCGGTTTGATTTCCTCATAGGATAAGTTTAGGTTGAGGATGCTTCTATGTTGATCATTCAAATTGGGGGCCTCATTAATAATCTCTATGTTGATTCTTTACCAATGTTGCGACTTGCCACATAAGATGCCTTTGAAGTACTGTAGGAAAGCTTGCTGGATTTTATCCTAATATGTGGTTCTGATACCATCAACATTGATAGAGTGGATGGTGTTCCCCTTTCTTCTATTCTTTATGTTGTTATGGAATAATTTGCTGGTGTCATCATCCCCATGTTTTAGCTAGTTTAATTTGGCTCTTTGGCTTATATAAGAGATATAATTGACTTTTATTTTCCTTAGGCACTTAGCTGCTGTGTGTTCTTGGACTACATACTTGGGATTCAAGGGATTAGAATGCATAAGGTCTTGAGTATGATTCAGATGATGCTTAGCTTCGTTGAGTTGGTCTTCCAAATGAGTATTCATGAATTTATTCTTTAAGAGTTGTTTCAACATTTGTAGTTTTTTCAATATTTGGAAGTTAAGGTGACCAAAAATGTTCTTAGACCAGATGCTCCTGACCGTTCGAATGAACTCTTCTTGCTTCCTCCAATGGTTGTAGAATTTGAAAGGCTTCCTCGTTTTGATGGGGTTGAAGAAGTATACAATCATAGGAGTATGGTCGAAATCACCTTCCGAGTGGAGGAAGGTGGTTTCTATATTAGGGTAAGCCTCCTCACATTGTTGGTTAGCCATGACCCTGTCAATCTTACTCATTGTTCTAGCTTGCTCATTGTTCCAAGTGTAGAATCTACCATTGCTTTTCACATCATATAAGTCATAATTCGCCATGCACTATCTCAAAGGGATGGTTTATGAGATTCTAAGAGTGCTACCTATTCTCTCATTCAGATTTGCAATGTAATTAAAGTCACCTAGGATAAGCCACGGTCTGTTTGTATTCTGACCTATAACATCTAGATGCTTGAGAAGATCCATGCGCATGTTATTTTCTGTTGCCCCATAAACAAAGGTGCATAAAAAACTATTACCATGAGGAGGGGTGATATCTAAATGAATAAACTGACTATAGTAAGTCTTGATGTTCACCTTCAGCGTGTCGCTCTTCCCCGCAACAATAATACTACCACCTTTGTGCCAATCAAGGTTATGAGTAAAGCACCGTCCGGGACATATTTTTTTGGTAAAGACGGCCAAAACCATTCCTCTTTACTTAGTTTTAAGAAGGCAAAACAGGCTTATGTTGTGACAAGCTATGAACTTAGCCACTGTATCTTGTTCACTAGTCTTGTTTAGCCCTCTTACATTCCAAGCAAAGATATTATTCATCAGGTGGGATATTGAGGTGTGTCCCCTCCATACCATCCCCTCCTTTGTTTTGTACCATACTTGTCTCATACTGTTGTTTTCCTTCAACTCTGGTCTCTGCTCATAACAATCTTCAATAGTTAGAAGAGCATCAAAACCATTGCTAGTGATAAGAGTGCACTGCTTTTTTTGAAGTTCCCTCTACTGTTTTGCATTGGAGAGCTGCTGATTTCTCAATCTGTTGTGCACCCAAATTAGTCCCATTAACAACTGTTGCATACTGGCCTACACCGACCTGCTGATTTTGCCCATATGTCTGCAGAACAGGCTACTGGTTTTCATCGACATTCATATCTGCCTGCTACTGTCCTAATATGCTACTTGCTGTAGCTTTTTTTCGCACCCATTTTCACTTAATCGTCCTAAAACCGTCATCATCAACTAGCAAGTTAGGGCGAGGATTGGTTTGTTTGATTCCACCCGACACTACATAGTTGTGTGCCCAAATTGGTTGCATTTGGAGCACCATTGCGGGAGCCAATCATACTCTACCTTTTGAGTTACTAATAAACTCGTTCGTTAGTGTAGTATAGCTCCTCCACAAACCCCTCATTGATGTCCATTTCGACTAGTACACGAGCATACCACATTCGATCTGAGTTTCCACACTCGTATGCACATGATGAGTGGGACTGGAAAACCCTTCATAGAAGGTGGGCCTCGTTTCCATACTGATGCAAATAAGGAGAGCTGAGTTTCCTTTGCCTTGTTGGTTTGTGCTTTTTTGGTGAATGAAATTATTTTTTATTTGCCAAGAAAAAAATAATAATATTTATATTATAGTTAGTATACTTTATTATTTCATTGCAAAGACGCCTGCGTGGATGTTACTAGAGGCTCACCCTTTGCTGGCACGAGAGTCTCCTCATGGGCCTTTGGTGCCCTCACAAGCCAATACTGAGGATAGAAAGAGGAAGAAATACACTGCTAAGTGTGAGGAAAAGGGCTACAAATGTATCTCATTTGCTTTCTCCACCTTTGGATAACTAGGTGAAGACGCGCTTGAGCTGTTATCTAGGATTGCATCATTCTCTTTCAGTAAATCAGGCAACACCAAATCTAAAGCATATATTTTCGCAATCTAGCTTTTTGTAGTCAAAAGGGTGTGGGTGCTCATCTTGTTGCTCGACTTCCACCAACTTCTTATAAAGTCTCTTTTATGAAATGAAATATGGTTTTCAAAAAACTAATAATAATAATAATAATAATAATAATAATAATAATAATAATAATAATAATAATAATAATAATAATAATAATAATAATAATAATAATAATAATAATAATAATAATGAAAAATTGTCCTGAATAATCCGACATATTGCCCATCTGGTGTGAATAATCCCAACTATTGATTATTTCTAAATAATCCAACCTTTGTATATTTTTTGCTGACAGCACCCCTTGCCACATTTTCACCGACTATTGTAAGTACCTATTAGCCTTTACTCTCACTTCTTCTTCCTCCTTATGCTTCTTTGTTGGTTTACCCCAACTTTTCTTTGGTGGTAAGTAGCTATATAGTAGTCGATTAAAATGTGGAAAGGGAAACTGTGAGCAAAAAAAATTCAAAGGTCGGATTATTTATAAATAATCAATAGTATGGATTATTCATAGCAAATTAGCAATAGGTCGGATTATGCAGGACAATTTTTCCTAATAATAATAATAATAATAATAATAATAATAATAATAATAATAATAATAATAATAATAATAATAATAATAATAACAATAATAATAATAAAAATAATAAGAGAAATCGTTTTTATTTTAGCAAGCTCCCTCCTCCTTCTCTCTTCTACCAACGAAACCAGGTTCACCACCCCATGGGCGGACCCGCCGTGGCTAGGAGGCGGGGTAGGCCGAGAAAGGAGGCGCCTAAGCCTGCTGCACCACCTCAGAACCCAGGAGACCCTTCCCACTCATGTAATAAGCCTGTTGCATCTACTCTGCCTTATCCAAGTATGCTACAAGGTACAAAAGAGCAGCAACATTTACAATCGAACAGTACTACAGGAAATTCCACTTTTATGCACCCTCAAGGTATGATATCTGTTAAAATAAACTTTGAAGATATTGATGAAGTTAGATATTGGAAATCTGCTATTCTTTGTTATGTCATAGGTGCTAACCCCCCATTACATGTGATTGATGGTTATGTGAAACGTATTTTGAAAGATCATGTAGTAGAGAAAGTTGGCATGGTTAGGAAAGGTGTCTTCATTATGAAATTGGTTGACAAATTAGCTAGAGACAAAGCCTGTGAGATGAGTGGTGTCCTCTTTGACAAGAAACCATTTATCATAAAGCCATGGAAAGTTAAGATGTCCCTTGAAAAAGAAGACCTATCTACCATCCCAATATGGGTTCATTTACCTGCTCTTCCGATGGAATATTGGGGTGAAAAATGCATAATAAAGATAGTTGGCCTACTAGGGAACGATCTTAAAGTAGATAATGCAACTAAGAATAAGGATAGGCTAATGTATGCTAGAGCCTTGGTGGAAATGAGCATTAAAGATGGCCTACCGATTGAGATGTTCTTCACTAATGAGTATGATTGGAAACCTTAATGGTGTCACCAATGTCATCAACTTGGCCACCAATCTGGTTCTTGCCAACAACAGAAAGTGAACCCACCTCGCAAGAATCCGCCAAGAAAAGAATGGGTGAAAAGGGGAAGCCAAAAAGACCACACTAAAGCACAAGTCAACCACCTAGACAAGGGGAAAATTGATGATATCAGGGCAGGGCCAAAGGTATCTAACCAATCAGATTTCCTATGCACCACTGACTAAGGTACCAGGCTTGAGACACATGAGAAACTAGAGCAGGGTAAGATCGATAGGCAGGGCTCACTTAACGCACATACTAATCAGATCCTAATATCTAACCCATACACAGTGCTCACCGACATTGACATAGGAAACCAAACCACTGAGAGAGCTCATGACAAGATCCTACCAATTAAAGCGTTGGGGGCTTACCCCATCCGGGATCATGAATAACATCCTTGCTTGGAATGTCAATGGGCTAAATAAGGTCAACAAACAAGTTGAAGTTGCCCGTTTCATCTCTAGCCACAACATAAGCCTATTTAGCCTCCTGGAAACGAAAGTAAAGCGGTAAGGAATAGGAGCCCTTTACCAAAAAATATGTCCATCATGGTGTATCACACACAACCTAGCTCTCCACAAGGGAGGTAGGATTATAGTTGCATGGAAAGCTGAGGAAATGAAACTAGTCATCCGTTTCGTAAGCAGCCAAATCATCCACTTGGTTGTTAGCCCTAACGTAGGGGATACTTTTGACATCTCTTTTGTTTATAGTGCAACGGATAAGAACGAGAGGGGTATTATGCTCACACATTTGGAGAACATAGGTGCTTCAATTACAGGGCCTTGGATTCTCTTAGGGGACTTCAATTGCATAGCCAACCTCAATGAACGAACGACTGGGCAAAAACCACGTCTCCATGAAGTAGATCATCTTCGTAGATGCATGGCGAATTGCGACATCCATGACCTTAAAAGCACAGGTAGATTTTTTACTTGGTCAAATAAGCAAAGAGGAGATGCTAGAGTGTTGAACAAGATTGATAGATTGATGGGAAACCCTGCCTGGGAAGCTTTGTTTCCCATAACAGAGGTCTCCTTCCTTCTAGAGGGGGATTTCAACCACACACCGATGCTAGTTTAATTCTTAGATCCTCCAAAATGTGTTATACCTTTCAAGTTTCTCAACCACTGGGCAAAGCATAAAGAGTTCGTTCAAACCATCAATGAAGCCTGGCACACAAGTCCGTAAAGGAACTCAAGCCTCCTTGATCATAAACTCAACTTGGTTAAGAAAGCTTGTAAGGCAAAATTCAAAAACACAGAAGCAGGTGACTTGATCAAAGCCGAAGCTAATCTTAAACAAGCTCAGGAAGCCCTCCACCTTCACCAAGGGGATAAACACCTAGCGGATATCGAATGCTCGAAAACAGAGATATATAGGAGACTAAAGAAAGAGTGGGAAGCAGGTCTCAAACAGAAAGCCAAACTGAATTGGCTCACTTTGGGTAAGGACAACACCAGATACTTCCACCATTCTCTTCAGCATCGCAGGAAGTGCAGCACCATAAATGTTCTTCACATTCAGGATCGCACAACAAACGATCCAAAGGAAATTCAGGAAGCCTTTCAGAATTACTATATAGATCTCCTTGAGAGCAAATTGAAAGAGAGGTCGAGAATCAATATGATTGTGATACATAGTGGCCCTTTCCTTAATTTGGACCAACAGAATTTGCTTGATCTGAATTTTACCCTAGATGAGATTAAAGATGCAATGTGGAGCATCCTAGATGATAAAGCTCCAAGGTTGGATGGTTTCAATAGTGGGTTCTACAAGGCTGCTTGGGAGATTGTTGGAACAGATGTTGTGAAAGCGGTCCAGGACTTCTTCACAAAGGGTACACTTTTGAAATCGTGGAACACAACAGCTATAACCCTCATCCCAAAGGTTGCAAATCCGAACACCCCAGGTGATTATCGCCCAATCTCTTGCTGCAATGTTATTTATAAATGCATCTCTAAACTCATCTGTAAGAAGTTGCGCCTTGTTCTAGGTACCATTATAAGCCCCACGCAAGGAGCTTTTATTGAAGGCAGAAGTATTCTCCATAATATCCTCTTATGTCAAGACATAGTTAAGCACTATGGTTGGAAAAACTGTTCCCCCAACTGCCTTTTGAAGATTGATCTTAGGAAAGCCTATGACACCCGTGATTGGGATTTCATTCACGACATGTTGATAGCTCTCAATTTCCCGAGGAAGTTCACAGGGATAGTAATGGCATGTGTCACTTCTACTCAATACTCATTGGTTATTAATGGCAGCCCCATCCCTATCTTCCTTGCAAAGCGAGGAGTCAGACAAGGAGACCCTATGTCCCCCCTACTGTTCGTTATAGGCATGGAATACCTTTTGAGGACTCTCAATTTGGCCAGTGAACCTCCTATCCTTTCCCTTGCCTTGGAGCCTATGCATCAATCCTAGTCTACCGATATATCTAGAGTTTCATTTCCACCCGAGATGCAGCAAGCTCAAGCTCAACCACCTTTCTTTCGCAGATGACCTCATGCTTTTCTGCAAAGGTGACCTCCAGACCATCAGGATCATGATCAAGACAGTGGAATACTTCTCCTCCTGCTCCGACCTTAAAGTAACAACTCCAAATCCGGTATTTACCTTGCAGGAGTCAGTAGCGAATTTAGAGCTCAAGCCGAACAAGTCATTGACAACAGGTTTGAGAGCCCCCTGG
Source organism: Amaranthus palmeri (assembly GCA_019776075.1). Lineage (NCBI taxonomy): Eukaryota > Viridiplantae > Streptophyta > Magnoliopsida > Caryophyllales > Amaranthaceae > Amaranthus > Amaranthus palmeri. The sequence continues at coordinate 141,533 of JAAKBH010000492.1, forward strand.
TCAAATATCTTGGGATGCTTCTCACTTCTAAAAGAAACTCAGTCACAGATTGTGAGTATTTGGTAGATACAATGACAACCCGGATCAGAGTTTGGTATGCAAAAAACCTATCCTACACAGCTCGCCTCCATCTTGTGAATTCTGTACTGCTAAGTATAATTAATTATTGGTGCTAGGCTGTAGTGCTCCCTAAAAAAGTACTCCGTCAGGTTAACATAATCTGCAAATCCTTCCTCTGGTTTTGGCACCACAAACTCCAAGAGCCCTGGGAACATTAGTTGGGATAAAGTTTGTAAGCCAAAGAAAGAAAGGGGTCTTGGAATTAGAGACCTGGAGACTTGGAATTGAGCTGCAGTGGGCAAAACCTCTTGGCACATTAGCACCCTTCACGAGTCTCTTTGGGTGAAGTGGATCCACGAGGTATATATGAAAGGAGGCAACTGGTGTTTATTCAAACCCCCCGTCACTTCTAGCTGGGTTGTGAAAAAACTGTGTAAGGTCAAAGACAAACTTTTTGAGATGGATGAACACCCCGACATACTCAATCACAAAAGTATACAACAACCTTAGAGAAGGAGGTATAAGAGTCGGTTGGAACTACTTTGTCTGGAACAGGATAACCACTCCTAGAAGCAGGTTCATAGCCTGGTTAGCGTTCAACAACAGCCTGAAAACAAAACATCGTCTAAAGCTTACTGGGGTCGTAGAATCAAGAAAGCGAAATAGTGAATCATCTCTTCTTCCAATGTCCATTTAGTCGAGAATGTTTATCTAAACTAAAAGAGTGGTATGAAACTACTAGCAAAATAGAGGTCCTAGAAGATACCCTCAAGAGGAACCGCCTGTCACGTCACAAAAGGAAGCAATTTGCTACCACGCTCTGCAACCTTATCTACAAAATATGGAGCGCCAGAAATGACGTTGTGTGGAACCACAAGGTACCAATGGTTACCCAAGTGGTTAATAGTGTCAAAGATGCTTCGGAGACCAGATTTGCTTTCCTAAACGTCCTTGAGATCTGATACAGCTTGAAGCTCGCATGCAGTTTTTTGTTTCTTAGTTCGGTGCTCTTTTGATCCCGGATGTTTCTTAAGCTCTCATAGCAAGAGCATGTTTTCTAGATTCCATGTTTTGGCCTCATTTGCTGTATTGATTTTTCTCCTGCTCCTGTAGTTTGGCTAGTTTTTGTCTCTTTGTCTTATCTTGTCAAGATGGGCATGTCCACCTGACATAGTTAGTTTGGCTACGGTCTCCATTGTACATAGCTTTTTGAGGTTTCCCGCTTGCCTCCTTTGCACATGAAGAGTGACACTTTAAAACCCTTCCTAGAAGGTGGACTCTGTGTTTACACTAGTGCAGCCTAGGGGGAGACAAGCTGGAAACCTATGGCTCCTTGTTCCCTTGTATCCCGTTTCTTGATTTGGGTAATACAAAAATCTTTTCCTCAAAAAAAAAAAATAATAATGATAATAATAATAATAATAATAATAATAATAATAATAATAATAATAATAATAATAATATAATAATAATAATAATAATAATAATAATAATAATATAATATAATAATAATAATAATAATAATAATAATAATAATAATAATAATAATAATAATAATAATAATAATAATAATAATAAGTTCTAAGAAGACTACCTAAAAATATAAGTGTTTAAATGAAAAAGGGACAATATAGATGAACTGCTCAAATAAAAAAATAGGACAACTAAAGAATTGTGTATTTATTTGTTCTCTATGATTTGCATCAAAAAAGAAGTGAGTAAAAATATATTGTGTGGAAGAAATTAAAAAAAAGTAGTGACTATTGTCAAAAAATAAAAATGATGCAAAATTAATTAGACGAATTAAAATGTAAAATGATGCAAACTTAATAGGACGAAGAAGGGTGTATTTTTTTTTTAGTTTTGGCTTTTTGGGTAAGCTCAAGTTTTTGCTTTGTCATCGATAAAAAGTCATTTCTTCTCCATTACACCCAGAATAAGCTAGACACAGGGAAGCACAAAGGCCAGAAACTCTGAATCTTTGAAATTCCGATCAAACCATAAAAATTCTGAAAAATTACCCTTGAAATTTGAAAATGGCGACAGAAGAATCAGTATTGTTGGTTATTAGAGCTTCAAGACCTCATTTCCGTAACAAGCCTGATAAAATAGCGTTTGCAATTCACGCTACTTTTCTCTCTGCTGGGTTCGTTCTAATTTCCACCGGATCACCTGCTTTTGCCGAGGATTCTCTTTCTTCTTCCTCTTCTTCTGGTATGTTTTTTTTTTAATTTTTCTTTTGATTTGTTTTCAGTTAATTTTGTTTGGTTTAGCAAATTAGAAGTGGTATTTTGATAATGAATATGCCTTAAGATTGGATTAAAAAAGTGGCTTTGGAATTCTTTTTGATTTTAAATTAGTTTGAATATTTGAATATACCTTGTATTTAGGGTTTTCCTATAAGGCTTAATATGTTGCTTAATATAAGAAGTATTACTTTGGAAATTTATGAAAAAATTAAATGTCATTAGAATAAAAGTGGCTAATCAGGATACTAGTATAGTATAAATCAGGTTAAATACTTGCCTACATGTGTATTCTTGTGCATTAGATGTTATGAATGTTCGGTTGTTGCATAACATAATCCCATCATCATCATCATCATACCCGGTGTTCCCGCACATAGATAAATCTATGGTCAAGGTTCCCGCACATAGATAAATCTATGGTCAGGGTCTGGGAAGGAGGGTCGACGGCGTCTCATAGCCATAAGGAGAGGGCGGTCAAAAGAGTCCTTCGGCTCAAGAGGGGTCTTCGAAGGTAGGAGCCTGCAAAAAAACCAAACTCCTGCATCTTACACCCACAATCAGTGTTCGGCTGTTACATAACATAATCCTGTTTAGCAATAATGGCGTTTAGTTTTTTGTCATTTGGGTTAGAGTATCATTGTCCTAGTTTTGACCTTGCTTTGTCAACACAATCAGGTTTCTTTTTTTTTTTTTTTTTTTTTCGAATTAGAAATATATATTTTTAGGTTATAGATATAGATGCTCCAATTGAGGTTGTAAATGAAAATGGGAAAAACATTGAAACTGTATGAGCATTGTGTATGTAATTGTTTCTGTTTGTTTGTAAAAAAATAAAATTTGTTGTTTTTTGGTTATTTAGAGGAAGTTGGAATTGATAGTTGGAATGAATTGGATGAAGAATATGCCTTCGTGTATAAAAACCCCAAGAAAGATAACAAGAAGGTATTATTAAAGTGCTTGGTGATGGGAGATAAGTTGATGATAGATGCTGTGAGTGATGATATTTCTGAGCCAGCTCACCTTGATGTCAAGTATAGCTTCTAAAACTCAAGTTTTGTTTTGTATTATTGGATTTTGTTTTTGTACCTTTGTTTGTTACTGATAGATTATGTGTTCTGTGGTAGAATTGATGATTATGTTGCAGAGACTGCTACTAGTGATTATAGTACACAGTACAAAGATCTTGGGAAACTTGTTAGTAGTGTAAAGTCAGATGTGCTCTCCAAATTGGATGGATCTACAGCAGGAGGAGGTTGTGTAGATGGTCCCTCAAGGTAATTCCCTGAATCAGTTAATCTTTATACAGCAGTTAGTTCAGGTTTGCACAACATGATAGTTTTTGACTTTTTGAATATGAACTTGCCGTTTTTGGATGGCTTTGTTTCTATTGAGTTGACACATAAACAAGCCATTGTGGATTTCTTCAAGAATGATTTTTTTTAAAAGTCTGAGCTGGAAGGCTGTGACTGAGGTAAACAGATTGCAACGCAGTAATACAGTATGACGTGATTACTCGAGGAATTTAAGATCCTACCTACATGTTTTAGAACCAGATAAGGAATTAGATAGTTCTCTAGTTTAGCATGATTTATAAATGTTTTTAATAAAACTTAATAACTATATATGTAATTAAGTTTAATATGCTATCTTTACATCAAGATAAATGAATTATTAATTTATTTGAAAACAATAAAAATATTTAGTAAGATTCAAATTACTATTAGATTATAAGAATGTATTACTATTCTATATGCTCTTTTTGTTCTTTCATATTTGTATACTAAAGGATAATCACACATAATAGAAACCGAATCATTAGAGTTAGTGGGGTTGTATAAGGGTATTATAACATCTGTAGGGATGAAGAATTTGGTTCTTGGAGAGAAATGAGAATACTAAAATGGTGGTAAAATTAGAATATTGAAGCAACATAAATAAAACTAGCAACTCAACGAATTGAAACTAAAAGAAGGAACCTTGAAGATCCAATATATGGTTGAATTACAATAGCATTGCTAAAAACACTGATAAATATATCAAATTATGAAATGAAAAATAATTGACGGTATCTATCTTTTTTTTTTCTTCTTCAATTTACTTCATAAAATTTAATTGAACAAGCTAGAATCTCTTTAGAACATTGAAGCTCCGAGATCATTTTGACTCTAGAAGCCAATCTTTAAAGTCAAAATAGAAAATGTATGGAGCAAATAAGTTAGCTTGTATGATGAAGATCCTTACTAATTGCATACTATAAATTAGTCCAATCTTCACTTGAATGAACTTCAAATTTATATAGTTTTTTTTTTTTTTTTTTTTTTTTTTTTTTTTTTTTTTTTGTGCTTTTCAAGATTATCTCATATTCGAGCTTTAATTATAATTGGGTATAGAAAAGTTTTAGAAATCAAAATGTTTTTTATTTTTTTATGCTTTTCTAGTTTTTCTTTCTTTTGAGATAAAGACATTAAATTATATAACAACCATGTTATTTAGACTTCTTTTGCTTTTATGTTTTAGTTAATTGTTTTTCTTTACCAATTTTGTTTTACTAAGTAGTGGAAATAAAAGTTGGGTAATCTTATAAGATTAATATATATTAAATTGTTTGATAACCATAAATTACGATACTTAGTGTAGAAAAAGCTTTTATCAATGAATTACTTATTAAATATATAATAAATTGTTTTGATAACCATAAATTACAGTTCTCGATGTAGAAAAGGCGCTAATAATAAGTTTCAAAATCGAATGACCGACTGGATGAAAAACTATTTTGTGAAACATTCAAACATACAAATGAGTTGATTTGTGACACATAAAAACTAAGAGTCCGATTGACATTGCTTGCCAATAATCTTGACAAGGAACCAGACTCCCTTTTACAACCGTTCTTCCATTCTAGCATTATGAGCTATATGTTAATGCCATAGAATTTTCATGCATTTGGTTCATTTACGATAGTAATAAATAAGATTTGTTGCTTGACTAAAGGAGAAGGATTACTTCTCAATTAGTATGATATTTTCTTAGGCATGAAGATTTGTATCTGTACATTTGAAATCTGTTGGATATTAAGATTAGAGGTGTTCAAAAATTATTCAATTGTAGAGTTTATGGAGAGTTTAGAGAAGTGTTGAAAATGATTGTGAGACAACCCTTGCCTTAAACTACCAATTGACACAACAAAGAATGTGAAAACAGTGATTGAGGGACAACTTCGAGTGTTATCCAAACTCCCCCTCAACTTCGAGTGTTGAGAAAACTCCTTTTTAGTCAATTCTTATTCAATTGATAAGATGATTCCCAAGTCTAATACATGATGGCCTTATATTATTCACTAATGCCACCTAAACCCAAGAACTAAAATAAAATGACACCTAAACATACAAGAAATCAAGAATACAAGACAAGCTAATAAAAGACTCCTAACATAACACCCTAAAAATACAACTCGAACAACTTTTATTCAATTACATTATTTAAAACCCTATGATTATGCAATGTATGACAATACCGGCCGCCTAAAGATCCACCTTGTCCTCAAGGTAGGTAAAATGTAACTCGGAACCAAATGGTTGCTTTCACCCTCGAGCAATCAACAATTGGCGTGCTTATAAACCCGAACAAGTACATGAGTGTATCTTTAAGATTGAATGTTTTGTAGTGGTAAGTTAGAGTGAGTGGGTTGAAAGAAATTGGGTTAAAAATATTTGGAAATGGGTTGAAATTATTCCCAATTGCAAAAGGTCTTGGGCATAAAATGTTTTGGCCCTTTCTCCAATTAAATTTCAGAAATTCTGCAGCCCTTTTTGACACAAAATCAACAGCCCAGTTCAATTTTTTTATTGATGACATCATCGCTGATGTCATTAGCTGTTATAGGTATATTTGGTATTAAGATTGTAATTAGTGAGTCTTAGTAGTATAAAAAGGATACAATGTTGTATTAGAGTAAATGGAAAATAAAATGAAATAAAACTTCTCCTCTTCTAGATTTCTTCTCCTCTCCTAAAATTCTTATCTTCTCCATCCTTTTTCCATTCACATGGTTGTTGAGTTTCAACAACCATAACATTGGTATCAAGAGCCATTCTTTCCTTGGCACCAATATTTCTCTTCCATTCTTTTTCTTTCTTTATCCTATTGAAACATTTATTTCTTGTCATTAAATACTACAATCAAATTGCACACACCCAATTTGTGAAAAGGTATTGTCATGGTCATTTGAGTTCTTGGATTTTATTCCCCAAACTATAGATTTCTTTTAGTGTTTGCAAAGATGAAGAGTGAAGAGTTTTACAACACCATACAATTTGATGAAGCAATTATCCCACAACTTGAAGAAGCCAAACAAAAGAAGGTTATCAAATCATTTAAAAAACTTTTGAAAGGTGAATGTTTTGATAGTTGGCATAAAGGATTGTGTGAATGGTGTAAGGAACCAATTCTTGATCATAATTGCCAACATAATAGTGATAATTGGAGTTTTATTATAGTATATGACGAAGCAAGTGATTATGTGATTGCACTAGAGATGTTCGATATTGAAGTAAATACCATTCAAGAATTATCGTGTGATTTAAAAATTAATACTCAAGAATCTTTGAATGTTGATCATATGAATTCATGTGCAAAAAGTAAGTTGGAATCTAAAGACTTTGTTCATATGGATGATGATTTGGTTAATTGTGTGATTGATGTCATGAGTGAACATGATTTAGAAGACAATCATGAATGTTTTGAGGCAATTGAACCTGAAAATTTATATTCAACACATGGGGAAATTCTTGAAATTCCTTCAATTGAAAGTTCTATCCAAACTAAGAATCTTCCAAGAGAAACTCATCAACGGAGTATTTGGTCAAGAGTGCAATCAAGATCCAAGAAAGTTAAAAGAAGATATGAGATGTACAAGAAAAAGAGAAAATTTTGGGTAGAATATGCTAAAGAAATTGTTGACCCACCTTGGTTGTTAAAAATCAAGAAACAGAAGATTTCTATGCATGTTTTTAGTTTTATTCATGAAGTAATGAATAAGTACAATAAATATGCCTTGTTATTTGATCATTATCAACAATCCGAGTCTCAAAATCACAATGTTACTCTTAAAATTCAAGCAAGTGTTGGGGAAAATGAAAGTATTGTAGCACACGTTTCAACGCAAATGATGTTGGCTCATTTATCGGCAAACAAGATTCGACTAATATTGAGTTTCAAATATGTTGCTCGAACTCATTTGGCATGGAATCAGAAATTACCGAGATTGATCTTACTTCATTTCTCACTGTTTTGGGCATTTTTTTTTTGTAGTGTTTAGTTCTAGTTAAAAGTTGTCTTGTATTTTTGTTTAGATTTCTTAACATAGACTTGGGGACAAGTCTTTTGAAGGGGGAAAGTATGTTATAGGTATATTTGGTATTAAGATTGTAATTAGTGAGTCTTAGTAGTATAAAAAGGATACAATGTTGTATTAGAGTAAATGGAAAATAAAATGAAATAAAACTTCTCCTCTTCTAGATTTCTTCTCCTCTCCTAAAATTCTTATCTTCTCCATCCTTTTTCCATTCACATGGTTGTTGAGTTTCAACAACCATAACATTAGCACATCTTACTCCAGAAACAGTGACCTCATCGCTGACGTCAACATCAAATTCAAAATTACAGCATTGTATTCCTGCAATCATCGCCCCTTTGACCTTCTCTTCTTTATTATTTTCATAAACCCTAAAGAAATCAACCACCCTTTCAGTCTTCGTCCACCAGCCGCCGGCCAGCCAACACAGTATTATGGTGAGCCGCCACTTTCTAGCGGTCTTAAGTCCCTCAAAGCCGCCGCCTCCTTCGCCACCGTTCCCTTCTCTCTCCTTTCTCTCGCTTATCTCGCACAATTTCACCAACGATGGCTCAACATCCATGTTGCTGCCGATCGAATTGCCGGCCACTTCTCCGGCCGACACCCACCACGAACCGAATATCTCCTGCACCGCCCAGGAGCAACCTTCTTTTTCTCCATTTCCATTCAATTTTTTAATTCCCACAAACCCTAATTTTTTTCTTACCGTGCTCTTTGATATGTCACGCCAATCCACCGCCTCCACCGGTGCCTCTGCCTTCCCTTGGTTCTGGCGCCGCCAATCCGGATCTCCCTTTGAACCACTACTAACTTGACCTAACTTCCTCTCTTCATGAGCGTCCCAAGCCTCTTTTCTTATCTTTCTCTTTTCCCTTATTTTTTTTTCTGTTTTTCTCTACTGTTTTTCTTTTCCTCGATGCCTTATTTTCCTGTTTCCTCCTTCCTGCATTTCATTATTTTTCTATCCTTTTCTCTTTTTGCTTCACCTTTCATCTTTATCTTCTTTTTTCCTAAATACCTTCTATTTATCTTTCTAATTCTGATATTGTCTTCATTTTGCTCGAAGTTATTTTTATCAATTTTGCTTAAGGTTCCCTTTGTCTCATTCATCAATCTTGGATCCTCTTCTTGGTTCTTTAATGGTTGAACTGTTCGTTGATCCTCACTTATACCTAATTCACTTACCTTACTTCCTATATCATCAACCTTCACTCTCTTCTTGGACCTCTTCTTTTTTCTCTTTATGGAATACAAAGGCCGTTAATTCATCCTCCATATCTTGATGTAGAATGAGAAGTGAATACTCTTTGTGACTACATTCTTGTTTCGGATAAAAACATTCATCACAAATCTCACAAATTCCTCTTTTAAACTTCTCATAAATTTCATTTGTGGAAGTCGTTTCGAATGATTGAATAATACCATTCTGGACAGCCTTTTGGAGCATAACTAACGGATGAATTTGAGCCCCGAAACCCTTAAAAAACACATCAAGATCTTCTTGATCCAGATTACGTGTTTGTGGCTTGTCATCACTTTGTACTCGCCTATCAATTCATTCTTTTTGACAAACCCATTCAAGATTCGTCTCTTTTTGGTCCAAAGTGTGAATTGAGGGTTGCCTCCATTGAATTTCCTCGGATTTCGACTCAAAGAGCAAAAGAAGTTTGGTTTGACTCTCCATTATGGCTGCAAATTTTTCATCATTTTTCTTGTTTATTTCCTCCATGGCATTGGATAATCTCCCTAGTTCTTGATCATGCTTCTCCAATAATTCTTGGTCATTCGAAGATCCCATAGTTTTATGGAAAGAAACCGCTCTGATACCTATTGAGACAACCCTTGCTTCAAACTACCAATTGACACAATAAAGAATGTGAAAACAGTGATTGAGGGACAGCTTCGAGTGCTGTCCAAACTCCCTCTCAACTTCGAGTGTTGAGAAAACTCCTTTCTATTCAATTTTTATTCAAATGACAAGATGATTCCCAAGTCTAATACATGATGGCCTTATATAGTTATTCACTAATGCCACCTAAGCCCAAGAACTAAAATAAAATGACACCTAAACATACAAGAATACAAGACAAGCTAATAAAAGACTCCTAACATAACACCCTAAAAATACAACTCTAGCAACTTTTATACAATCACATTTATTTAAAACCCTATGATTATGTATGTATGACAGATTGTTAATTAATGGAATAGATATTACATCCCAATTATAATACTACATTATTCTAGAAGATGCATGAGAATAATAAAAATATATAAGATACATAACGTATTATATAAATAATTATAAAAAAAATATCAATATATGCACAAGACAATCAAATAGATCAATCAAGACTTATCTTGATTCATTTTTTGATCTTATTATCTCTATTACCGACGACTCAATATTTACCCGACCTTTTAACCGAATATGCCTAACCCAAATCTAAAATGAATTTTAAATTATATAAAAACCAATGTGGACGCAAAACTCAATTATAAACCGATCCAAAACGCCTAATCTGAAATCAATACGATGACTCAAATGAATATCTCTAAAGATTATGTAGGTATAGAACGCAACACTTGTTACACCCCCCCCCCCCCCCCTCCTTCGGCCATTCGATATCTATTTGTAATTGGAAGAGCTTCAAAGAGGGTGATTGAAAACTCTTGTGTTGTGTTTGTGTGAATCTGCCTCTTCATATAATAGAAGTATGGAAACTTGGTGCATCCTTCTCATCTAGTAAAATTTTATTAAACATGTTTAATCACATCATATTTTATCATTTATAGTTGTATTACATACATTGTAGATATTCGATTATGACTATAATTTTATTGAGGAGGTTAATTGTTTAGGATGGGGAAAAGTTGGGAGTTAGACAAATACAACAACGCAAGCCACATCATCATGGTACAGGTTTATTTTGTTTACTAACAAATTAGTTTTGAGAAGGCTGCCCCTGCCCCCTATCGTTGAGACTAATATGAGTTAAAATATAAGGAATTATTTTGAGAAGACCTCTTTTAGTTTGGATTATTGTTTCCAATTTTTCTTTAGAGATATATATTATTTTCATTGAGGAATGCACATCTACTCTGGGTTATTGGGCTTCAAAATTTCAATGCTGAATGTATGTACCTTGGTTTAGGATACAATTTTCACAGTATTTTAAAGGTTGAAATCTGTCCATTATTCTTAAGTTTCCTTATGAAGCTTGAATTAGGGTGAAGCTTAAACTTCACACTTTGTTTTACTCTTACCCTTGAACATGACGATTACGTTTATTTACTAGTAAATTTCCTTAATCTACTTTTTATATATTTGTACTTCAGGTTTATTGTTCCTCAGCCCTTTCCAATCATCTTGCTTTTCTTCCTTTTACCCCTTCCTAGTTTTGTAATGTATAATCTGTAATCTTTATTACGAATAAAATTGAAAATAGTAAAAACTAAAACCAGCTAATACAAAGCACAGTTTTGTGTTTTCTATTGATTTTACTCCTAGATATTATTGATCGCATAAGATAATCATGAGAGTTGATTATGAAGTAGAAACCAACAAGGTTTTTTAAGGAGATTATGTTTTTGCAAGAATTTCTTTCTGTTTGTATTGATATTTATGTAATTGAGAATTGATTCCAATTTGAAGTTAAATCCATAGCCTTTGTCTTTTTGCTATCTAGCTGAAAATTCTGATAAAGTTCTGATATTTTAATGTCTGTAATTGATTTTTGAGACTTTGCATTTCACATGCACCAATCTCATTTTGGAAAATTTACCAGGAATAATACAATCTTTTGTTTCTTTCTCTATAATAATACCAACTTTTGATTAACCATGAATAATACCAACTTAAATGGGTGTTTTCCTTGAAAATCTCTAACATGTTAAAAATCAAACTATAGGTGATTATGAAACAAAAAAATTGGTAAATTAATTAATATACTAAAATTGGTATTATTCTAGGAAAATACCCCTAAATTGGTATTATTCATAGTTAATCAATAGTTAGTATAATTGTAGGAATTTAACCAAAGGTTTTATTAGTCATGGTAACTTTTCCTCTTATTTTTCATACTCCCTCCATCCCAATGTAGCTCTGTATTCTGTTTTGGGTGATTCTACTTTAGTTGCAACATGTCCTTGAAATTTAAACCTGTCAAAATTGTAAAAAAGTAACTTCATTTACTTCATTCAACCTCATTTTGATGTATCTACACTATCCATTTCGCTATACAGTCAACAATCAAATGCATTAACAGTGTCAAACCCTAGAACCAAAAAATGAGTAAAATCTTTTATGTGTCAACTAATTTGGGGTGGAGGAAGTAGAAATTTTCTTTGCTTCGACTTATGTATAGACCCTTTTACTTGCTTTTTCAGTTTTCTATTGTGTGATTTGGACTTTTTGATCTTGTTCAAAAATGAATGAATTTTTAAAGACGTAGCCACTCGACTCTCTTCGTTTCACGTAAAACTAATTGGAAATATATTAATTGTCTTTTTTACTCTTACAGGTCATCTACGGTTGAAGAGCCAAACAGAAGCTCTGATGAAACTACTGATCTTCGAGATCCTTTGTCTACAGGGTAATTATAAAAAAGTCTCGTTATTTAAAAAGTTCTCTAATTTTTTTTGGTAAATGCTTATATCACTTGAAATTATCTACTCTGTCTCCTATTGCTTAAGGTTTCTGTTTACATTTTGATTCATTTCCTTATTTTATTCAATACTTTTTTTTGAATAATATTTTATTCAATACTTGTGTAATAAGTATGAAGTATGCTTTATGGAACGTTAATACTCCCTCCATTTCACAATAAAGATTATATTGATTTGTTGCAGTTTTTAAGTATATATTAATTGTTAATATACATAAACACACTTTTTAAAAAATTATATATTATAATTCTATATATTCAGATGAAATTAACAAAATCACATATGGATATATTTTAATTATATATCAGTGAAAAGTCATGTTTAACATTTCTCTCTCCAAATATGGAATATTTCAAGCATAATCAACAATACAAAACGAAGGGAATACAATTTTCACATCTTCATTTAAAAACATTGACATTATTTTGATTTGACTAGTTAATGAAAGTTTAAATTTTTTACTTCTATTTCAATGACTTTATCCCATTTCTTGGGGCACATATGTCGGTATATATATTGAAGTCTTAATATCCTTAACCGGTGCATAACAAAAAATTATATAAAGTTGATATTAATAATCTTTGCGTTGAGACGAATCAAACAAGATACCGTTTGAGTATGTTTTAACTTATAGATTAAGAATAAAATACGATTAATAAAATAAAAATCCTAACGCCGAGACAAATCAAACAAGATCTCACTGAAATGGAGGTAGTATGATTTAATTAATTTCGATAGGGCTAAAAATTTGTAGTAGTTCTTTGGTGTTGGATTAAAATGGATTATCGTAAAATGACTTATCAAATCATATGCATTTCTTATTTATGTGAAGTTGTAGTTGTAGATGATGATTACTATCAAGGGTCTATTGGAAACAACCTCTTTATTATCACTTGTAAGTGTATAAGGGTAAGGTTTCGTCCATCCAACACCTCAACCCCAACTTAGGTGGAAGCCACTTGATAGCATTGGGGCAATGAAATGATGACTATTACTTCCTCCTTTTTCTCCATACTCTAAACACAAAGCTAATACGATCTAATCAATGTAAATAACTATATCTTGCATTGCTCATTATCTTGATTTCCTACGTTGTGTATTTTCTGTTTAGGTATGTGGTTCCTCCTATCATTCCTGTTGGTGGTAGTGATCTCTTTCCAGGTCCCGGTGCTGGAATGTTTCCCACCAGGTTTGTGTCCCCTTCCCGGCCATCCATGACAGTTTGTTTGGTTACTCTTTTTGCTACCTCATCCTCTATACCTCTATATCTACGCCATTACTAATCTGTTCCGTTTACATTTCCACAGGGGTGGTTTTGGTGACGGATCTATGCTCTTAGGTCAGTGATCATAGCTAGTCTTTTTGTATTTCTAATGTATAGTTTTCATGATTCTCCTCAACAGACTTAAGATTGTTTTGGTAGGTCCTCAAGATCCTAGATGGTTTGGTGGAGGTGGTTTCCCTGATCACCCTGGTAATCCAGGACGTCAGCCGTGAGTATTGAAAGAGATTCATCTTAGACATCTGTTTCCTTTTCGCATTTTGTGCTTTATATCTGATCATACACTCAAAATTTTATATTGTCGCAGTGGCATACCACCGGGTGCTCGATATGATCCTTATGGTCCACCGGGTGTCCCCGGTTTCGAGCCTGATCGTTTTGGAAGGTATGAATCCTATATTCAGATCCTAACTTCATTTGACATACACATTATATTTCTGTATGGGGAAGAGTTACTATACAGCATTTAGCTTTTTAGATGCTAATGCTAATTGCCTGCTTTCTGATTAATTTACAGGTTTCCACGAGGACCTAATCCTGGACGAGGCTCTCGCCCTCCAGGAAGGATTCACCCGGATCTGGAGCAACCTGGAAGTGGTGGTTTTGATGATTACATATGAATTTTTAAGGCTCATCTTTTTCCGAACGAATAATCTTCTGTTCTGTTGCTTAATAAAAGAAAGACTAGTTGGTTAGTTTGAGGTTAGGGGGTTAGGTGGGGAAGTCTAAGTGAATGGAGTAAACTCTAAGAAGGACGAGGTGAGTTGAACAAAATTAGTTAATGTTATATGACTGCGGATGTAAATTCTCAAACCTTTTTACATGTATAAAAGTTTTTTCTGTTTTTGTTGTGATTTTTCTTTGAAGCACTAATGACTAAAGGTAGGTGTTGAAGGGACTGGAAGGCCCTTTTTAAAAATTTGAACAAAATAAGTTTTTTTTTTTTTTCTTTTCTAATTTTCAACATAAGCTTGAAAAAACTTTATTTTTCAAAATGAGCGTCTTTTAGTCCAGGCCTGTTTGCAGTTTCTAACGACGCGCAATTACTAAAACTAAGTCAGAACCGTTGACTTAGTTGATTGTCGTCGATTTTGTATGTCAATGGTCCATTGTTAGTAACAGTAGGTGATTACTTAAATGGAGTTAAAATGTTAACCAGCGCTTGCTATTAGTAACAACAAGTGTTTGCTCGGCTGATTTTTTTGACTCAGTTTAAGTAATCGTTTGTTGTTACTAACATTGAACATTACCATACCTTAGACTTGGACTAATAGATGTCTATTTTAGGAAATAAAATTTTTTGTAAGTTCACATTGAGAATTTTGTTTTTTAAAAAAAAGCTTATTTTGTTCAAATTTTCCCATTTGAAGTCCTAATATAGGTTAGTGAACTGAGGGCTGGACGAAATCAGAAGTGGCATGGAAAAAGACATTTAATATAAAATGAGAGATGAGTTTTTTTAGGTGTTTTTAAACTGAAAATAAATTTTTCAGAGAGACCGTCTTTTTGAGAAATGAATTCCTTTAATCGTTATGCTGGCCTAAAATTTTATGTTAAAAAAAAAAGATATTTAAAACACAAATAACATGTGCCTCTTTTTCCATATTTTTCTTTAGCAAATATATGGTGTTCATCCTTCTTCATCAAAACATCCATGACTTTTATTTTAGAGAAATTATTATTGGTGCCCCTAAGGTATGCGTTATTATCAATGGTGTATAAACTTTTTTTTCAATGGCACCCCTGACGTTTAGGGGTAATTACAACCGTGACCTTTTTAAGTATTTTCCGTTAAAATTCTGTTAAATTTCGAAATTAACCTAACTAGGGTTAGTTTCTTCTTCTTCTTCACTCCTTCCATGGTTGCCTTCCATGGTTGTCCTTTCTTCAAAACCCAGAAAAATCTATTGTTGAAGAGAAATTGAGAAGGCTATTGTCATTGATGATGAGGAATTACATTACCCATGAAAATCTAAGTTTCAATCTCCTTCAATCTTTTCGCCAATTTCAATCAAAAATTCAAGTTATTAAACAAGTACTATCCTCCTGATTTAAGAACAACCTAAGATGGAGAAAGGTATTATACTTAGATTGAAACTTAGATTGATTTCAATCTCCTGTTATTTCTCCCATCTTAAATTGAGAAAGGTATTAGGTTGATTTCAATCTAAGTTATTAAACTTAGTACTATCCTCCTATTATTTCTCACTGCTCTACCAAACCTTGCTTGCACTAATATTCCACTTCACTTACTTTCTCCATTTAAATCTAAGTTTCAATCTAAGTTTCAATCTCCTGACTTTGATCCGGCAAAAATTTCATGGCGAAAAAAAACTAAAAATCAACAAATCAAAGTCCGAATGATGTTGCCGATGAGTATTCGCTGTTCTATGTGTGGAAATTACATCTATAAAGGCACTAAATTCAATTCTTGCAAGGAAGATGTAATTGGGGAAACTTATTTGGGAATTCCTATTTTTAGATTCTATTTCAAATGCACCAAATGTTCTGCTGAAATTGCTATTAAGACAGATCCGCAAAAGTCTGGTGCGACTCGGAATTATGAAGAAATTGATAATCAGAAGAAGAAACGAGATGCTGAAGAAATGGGAGATGCTATGAAATCTCTTGAAAACAGAACTTTAGATTCTAAAAGGGCAGCCATGGAAGACAGCCATGCAAGGAGTGAAGAAAGAGAAGAAGAAGAAACTAACCCTAGTTAGGTTAATTTCGAAACTTAACGGAATTTTAACAGAAAATACTTAAAAAGGTCATGGCTGTAATTACCACTAAACCTCAGGGGTGCCATTGGAAAAAAAATAAGTTTATACACCATTGATAATAACGCATACCTCAAGGGCTCCAATGATAATTTCCCTTTATTTTATTGTGCAACAAAATATTTATGGCTACTTTTCTTCTCCAATTTAATTTTCACCATTAAATTTAGAAAATAAATTTAGTATGATTAAATTAGAATTTTATTTTAGTACATTTCATTGTCAAACCATAAATATTTTTTGAGCCTTGGATAGTTGGATTAACAATTGTGAGAGCGTTTCTTATCCAAATTGGATATCATTCTTATTCGATTTGAGTTATAGTAGGTGTTTTTGGTATATCAAAATAGGTGTTTTTGTATATGAGAGTGTGTGTTTTTACTTACGAAAGTATGCAATGTGGGTTAGTTCTTCAAAAAGATTTGGATCTTCATCTTCATTCTCTGCTTGGTTTTTTGGTTTTTTGGTTTTTTTTCGTTTCAATAAAAGATCTTGATTTTCTAGGTAATTTTGTGGTTTCTTTGCAGTTTGTGTGATTTTTAGCTTCATTTCACTTCTTTCTCTGATCTTTCATCTAATTTCATCTAATTTTTCTGATATTTTCTCTTCTTTCTCTCAACCATGGCTTTGATCTTTTGTCTTCTTCACTCTTTATCTTCTTCATCTAATTTCTAGAAAAATGGTTATGAGATCTGATTCTTTTGATTTTTATGAGTTTATCTTATGATATTTGATTCTTTTGATTTTTATGGGTTTATCTTATGATATCTGATTCTAGAAAAATAGTTATGGGATCTAATTTCTAGAAAAATGTTTATGAGATCAGATTTTGCTTTCGTTTTTTGGGTTTTAATTTTGTTTTCTTTGGGTAATATCTTCAGCTCCTCTAAAATGGAGTCTTTGAACAGTGAAGAAACGAAACAGAGGATTCTGACTTATTGCTGTTTTCATAATTTCTCAGAAGTGATTTGACATGCCTTAATTCCTGTGCCAAAACTATATGTTGCAACTAAAACGGAACAGAGGAAGTACTAAAGTAGGCATTTTAGATAGTTTAAGTAGGTACTAGGAAATTAGTTATAGCAAACATTTTGAACTTGTATGAGTAGATTTATTTGCATACTACTAATACGAATTTTAACAAGTTATAGTGGTCATTTGAAATTTTTTAGTTGATGTTTTTGCGTATAAAACATTTTGAATAATTAAGGTAGATATTTTAAACTAGTTTTTTCTTAAAAAATTGAAGTGTGTGTGTGTGTGTGTGTGTATATATATATATATATATATATATATATATATATATATATATATATATATATATATATATATATATATATATATATATATATATATATATATATATTAAAAATACAATTACGATTCCTAAAATAAACAAGTTCGAATCAAATTGTTATTTTAATATAATTTGTGAGTACATGAAAGTGAGTTTCTTAAGTGGGCATTTCAAGAAGGCGAATCTAAAAATAACAAAAATAATAATGATAATAATGACCATGAATCCATGATAAAAGGGCATTAAACCCTAAACATTCAAGGAGCCATCACTCTCTTTTCTAATCTTCCCTCTCTTCTGTTTCTTCCTCCTTTCCCTCTTCTTACTCATGTTCCCTCACACTCACCACCTGCTGCCACCACACAGAGAAAGTAGCAGCCCTCTTCACGGCAGCAGCTAGGAGTTGTACCTCCCTTTCCCACGGCACCGTCCTTGGCTGAGGTGTTACCATGTGGGTCTTGCAAGCCCCAATATGATGGCCTCTAGTCACATACATAAAAGGATCTTACAAGTTTTGGAGTTCCCTTGCATTGCTTACGAGGGGGAAACGAGTGAGAACCTTGACGCGTGCCATGTTATTATTGTTTTGACGATACATGTGGTTTTTGAATTGAAATTGTGTATGTTTTTGGCTCGAGGCGCGTGCCCTCCTTTTGATGTAATTCGTTCCGCTGCAAAGAGTTATTTCGTATGATATTTTATATTTAGTTATTTTATCTTGAATGGCTTGTAAAGTTTAGTTATGTTTTTGAAAACCCAAGTGTTTACATGGGAACCACGATCCATGCTTAGCATGTCGACAGAGGATTTGGCGATGACCTTTCCGCCGTGATTTTTGCTACAAGGTTATTGATGCCTCTTCTTCACGATGGTTTATTATTTGTTTATTTCTTTTGGTGCGTCCAAATTTCAACGCAGAAGCTGCCGAAATTTTCGTAGGATTTTGTTTGGAAGTTTTTCTATAATCACTTTAATCAAACTTTATCTTTTTCTTTTAATTATTCTTTTTTTTAATTCTATTTTAAGTGTAACACCCGAATTTATTTCCTTCGTTCTCTTGCGGTTTTTGTTTCGTTCAGAGGGTCGAAAATTTAGGAGTGTTACACAGGTTCACCCGGACCATCGGTTCCAATGAAACGCCCTGGAACCAGGAACCGGACCAGAACAGTTCACTTGACCCAACGGTTCTTTGGAACCAGCTCCTTGCAACCGAAACCGAAGCCATGCGGTTCACCCGACCCAGTGGTTCTTTGGAACCCGTCAAAAAGAGTTGTTACTAGCCGTTGGGATTTTTCTATATACTCCGCACTTTCAATATTTCCATTCACAATTCATCTCTTCTCCTACTCTCTCTACTTAATTACTTAATATGCAATTATTGTCTTAATTACATGATTAGTCTTATAATTATTTCTGAATTACATAATTAGTCTTCTATTTATTTATTTATTTATTTCTTAATCATTTATTTATTTATTTCTTAATTACATAATTAGTCTTATATATATATATATATATATATATATATATATATATATATATATATATATATATATATATATATATATATATATATATATATATATATATATATATATATATATATATATATATATATATATATATATATATAATATATATATATATATATATATATATATGTATCGTTTATTAGTGCCTATGGGCCTCAAGTTGGGCTAGACGAACAGGTGAAACGCGAGTTTTGGGATAACTTAGGAGCCCTTTTGAGTGATATTCCAGAAGAGGAGAAAATTTTCCTAGGAGGAGACTTTAAACGGACATATAGGGAGGGAGGCGGGTTCCTATGATTCGGTACATGGAGGGTTCGGTTTTGGAGTGAGAAACGAAAGCGGGGAGTTTTTGCTAGAGTTTGCGTTAGCCAGAGATTTGGTTGTGGCAAATTCGTTTTTCAGGAAGAAAGATGAGCACTTGATAACATACAAGAGCGGCGGTCATGGTACACAAGTGGACTACTTCTTAGTGCGCAAAGGGGACCGGGCCTCATGCGTGGACTGTAAAGTAGTTTTGGGTACAGATATGCCCACCCAACACAGGCTCTTAGTTATGGTTTTTAGGATGAGGAAGAAGATTACAGAGAAGAAAGCCGAGCTCAGGGGAAAGATCATGTGGGGGAGACTTAAAGGGGATATGGCCACTTCTTTGTCTAGCAAGATCAGCGCTTTGGGTTTCCCAAGTCACTCTGCGAATGCGAATGATATGTGGGTGAGTATGGCAAACTCCATTAGAGAAGTGGCGAAAGAGACTCTAGGGGTGGCATCAGGAAAACCAAAGGCGTACAGAGAAGCATGGTGGTGGAATGATGAAGTGGAGAAGAAAATTAAGGACAAAAACAAGAAGTTTAGAGATCTTATGGCATGCACGGAGGAGGATGTGAGGACGGAAAAGAGGAAAAGCTACAAGGAAGCAAAGAAGGCAGCAAAGAAAGCGGTCACAGAAGCAAAAAATAGGGCGTATGAGGATTTTTATCGGAAGCTCGACTCCAAGGAAGGGGAAAAGGATATTTTTAAGTTGGCTAGGAACAGGGCCAGGCAGCAGCAGGATCTAGAGGCGGTGAAATACATCAAAGATGAAAGGGGACGAGTCCTCCTGAAGCAAGAGGACATTAAAACCAGATGGCGTCAGTATTTCTCGCACCTGCTCAATGAATGTAGAGGGCCAAAGGGAGATGATAGCCGAGCTGTAGATGTCCAAAAACCCCTTGATTATGACCTAGAGTGTGCTATTACCACCGAGGAAGTAAAAGAAGCCCTGAAAAAGATGGGGAGATCAAAAGCGGTCGGACCAGATAACATTCCGATTGAGGTGTGGAGGGGTTTAGGTGATGAGGGCATTCGCTGGTTGACTAACCTTTTTAATGTTATTCTGAGGACGCATAAGATGCCTGATGAATGGAGAAGCAGCACTATAATACCACTGTTTAAAAACAAAGGTGACGCGCAAGTATGTGGGAACTATAGGGGCATCAAACTTCTAAGCCATACCATGAAACTGTGGGAGAGAGTAATAGAGAAGAGGATCAGACAAGAAACTGTTATTAGAGAGAATCAATTTGGTTTTATGCCAGGTAGGTCAACCATGGAGGCAATTCACATTTTGAGGAGGCTGATGGAGAAATATAGAGAAAGGAAGAAGGACCTGCATATGGTGTTCATAGACTTGGAGAAAGCATATGATAGCATACCACGACAAGTCATTTGGGATAGCCTCATGGCTAGAGGTATTTCTTCTATCTACATTGAGGCAATACGAGATATGTATGACAAGGTATCGACTAACATTCTGACACCAGTAGGGTTAACAGAGTCTTTCCCTGTAAAAGTTGGACTACACCAGGGATCAGCTTTAAGCCCTTTTATCTTCGCGCTCGTTGTGGATGAGATCTCTAAATCTATCTGGGAGACAGTTCCGTGGTGCATGCTTTTTGCAGACGATATCGTGCTGGTTGCAGAAACTAAAGAGGAGGTTAGTAGTAAATTGGACGAGTGGAGAGAAGCTTTGGAAGGCAAAGGTTTGCGCATTAGTCGTACGAAGACCGAGTACCTACGTTGTGACTTTAGTGGGACACAACCGATAGGGGAGCCGGAAGTTTCCATAGGGGAAGAAGTCATTAAAAGTACGACCAAGTACAAGTATTTGGGATCGATTATCCAGAGGGATGGGGAGATCGACGGCGATGTAGATCATCGCATCCAGGCAGGGTGGCTCAAATGGAGAGCAGCTACCGCGGTGTTATGTGACAAAAAGATCCCAAATAAGCTAAAGGGAAAATTTTATCGGGTGGCAATCAGACCGGCCTTGCTATATGGGACAGAATGTTGGCCTGTAAAGAAGAGTTTTGAACATAAGATGGAAGTCACAGAGATGCGTATGTTGAGGTGGATGTGTGGTCATACTTTATTGGATCGAATTAGGAACCGAGAGTTCAGAGACAGACTAGGGGTTGCTCCTATCTCTAGAAAAATGCGCGAAAGAAGATTGAGGTGGTTCGGACATGTAAGAAGAAAGACTTTTGATGCCCCCGTGAGGAGAGTTGAAAGCTTTATAGTAGAAGGTAAGAGGGGTCGAGGTAGACCTAAGAAAACTTGGGACGAGCAAATAAGAGTGGACTTGCGTGAGTTAAACCTCTCGGAGGACCTGACTAGGGATAGGAGTAGTTGGAGGCGTCATATCCAGGTTTTAGACTCAGACTTTTCTCATTAGAGTCTTTTTAGGCGCTCGTGTTTCTTCTTGTCTGATATAGTCTCTTATGTGTCTTGCTTAGTTCCCTCGTTTTAAGTCTATTTGTGTTACATGCGTTTTGGATCTTTTATGTGCCCTTTTCTCTCATTACGTGGCAGGTATGTAATCTCTACCTTTCCTTATCTTTTTCGGAGCCGGGGGACTCCTTTCTTTGGCCGTGCTCTCCTTCACGGGTATGAGTTGCCGCCGTCCTTCCCTCCCCAGACCCTGTCTATAGATTTTCTATGTGCGGGATATACTGGGTAGGATGATGATGATGATGATATATATATATATATATATATATATATATATATATATATATATATATATATATATATATATATATATATATATATATATATATATATATATATATATATATATATATATATACTCCCTCCGTCCCTTATAATTTGCAACATTTTCCATTTTTGTCCGTCCCACTTAAATTGCAACATTTCTATTTTTGGACTATGGCCCACCAATTTTAACCATTTATTAACTATCTACCTACCAATTAATTACCCCATTTAATACCTTAATTACTCCCTCCATATTCCCAACTACTCTCTCTCTTTAATAGTAAAACCCAATCTACCACACACACCAATTTATTACCGTTGGTACTTGGTACCCATTAATGACCAACTGTTCATCTCCTTCTCCATAAATACCCATTTTCCTACCTTAAACCCTAGTTTTTCTTCAGAAATTTCAGCCCCATTGCACTCCTCTCTCTCTCTCTCTCTCCTTATTTTCCCTGTAAATGAAGAAGAACCCAGATTAGTTTTTTCATCTTCCTTTGCCTCCTGTTGTTCTTGAGTCAAGATCTGTTCATGAAAAATTTATGAGTTCCATTTTCAAGATCTCTTTCTTTTTCAAGAATGACTTTCTCTTTCTTTTTCAAGATCTCTAATTTTTAAGGTAAGATTTTTTTTCTTCAGATTTTTCGATTTTTTTTGTAGATTTGGTATTTAGTTCTTGATGCTTTTTTTCTTCTTCATATTTTTCGAATTTTAGCTAAGATTTGTTTCGAATTTGATGCGTTTTTTTTTTTTATAATTGTTGCATGTTTAGTTATTTGTTCATATTCTAAGTTCTTAGTTCTTCAAGATCTCTAAGTTCTTATTTGTTCAGATTTCTAAGTTCTTATTTGTTCAGATGGTTATAATTTGTTTGGTTATTCTAAGATGCATTTTTTTTATAATTGTTTCATGTTTAGTTCGAATTTAAGCTAAGATGGTTATTAGCTTTATGTCATTCTTTCATGTTTAGTTCGAATTTTTAGAGTATTTCATGTTTAGTTCGAATTTTTAGAGTACGGCATGCCTCTGTTTTTCATGTTTAGTTCGAATTTCTAAGTTCGAATTTTTTTTATAATTGTTTCATGTTTAGTTCGAATTTTTTTTTGTAGATTTAGAGTATTTGCTTTATGTCATTGTATTGTTATTAGTGTTATGCATTCTGATTTTGTTCTTCATTTGCATTATTATTGATTTCAGAAATGAGTTCTGAAATTACTGATTCTCAATTGGATTTTTATGTCCTTGATTCGCCTGATCGAGAGGCTTGCATGGAAAGATTTACGCCTCCACGGCTAACCCAAGATGATGTTTCAAAATTGCTTGAATTAAAAACCACAAAAATCTGTGGTAAAAGAGCTGCTTCACGTTCTCCGGTTAAATATCATGTGAAAACAGAGGTTTACTCGGATGATGATGATGACGAGCCAAAAACTATGTTTGAAATGTGGTACAAAAGGTTTATGCCATTTGCTGCTGCACCATCTAACCGATTTTATTTACACAATGATGAAAGCAATGATACAAAATTTAAAAGTGATGACACTGGAAAATCAATGCTTGAAATCTTAATCCCAGCTTATAAGCCTGATAAATCATCTTTGGCAATGGAATCACAAGATTGTAGTAATATGCATGACTCTGATGAAACACAGGACTTCTCAATTTGAGTATTATTCTTAACCCCCTCACTTATTTTGATTTAATTTTGTTGATTGGATGCTGGGAATAATGTTTTGTGGTTGATTATGAGTTTCAATGTTATGTATCTTGTTTGTTATGCCCAATGATGATGTGGTTGATTATGAGTTCCCATGTTTTATTTCTTGTTTGTTATGCCCAATGATGAAGGAACTCGTATCGGATGTTTGCACACTTTGAATATATGATGTGTATGCCCTAGAGAATGCAATCATGGATTACATTGTTAACCTTCCATGGTTTGAGCTTTACTAGTGGTGAACTTTCATACAATTCAATGTGCTGCAATTTTGGTGAAACCTATTACATGAGGGCATTATGTGTTTCCTTTTGATGATGTGTTGTGGTTGATTATGAGTTCCCATGTTTTGTTTCTTGTTTGTTCTGCCCAATGATGAAGGAACTCGTATCGGATGTTTGCACACTTTGAATATATGATGTGTATGCCCTAGAGAATGCAATCATGGATTACATTGTTAACCTTCCATGGTTTGAGCTTTACTAGTGGTGAACTTTCATACAATTCAATGTGTTGCAATTTTGGTGAAATCTATTACCTGAGGGCGTTATGTGTTTAGTTACTTTGATGTTTGCATACATTCATACTGCAAAAGCTTTGATGTTCCTTTACATTCATACTGCAAAAGCTTTGATGTTCCATTACATTCATGCTGCAAAAGCCTAATCATCTTGCTACTTTTTACAATCATATATAAGTACAAAGATAATGTCAAAATGTAGCATTATGATTAGGTTGTACCTACTTGGTTTAATATTAACCTAATGTTAGCCAATTATGAGCAAGTTCCTCTTCAATTTGTTGATTCATTGCATCTTGTTCAACTATCAATGGAATACTATGCCTTTGTGATTCTTGGAATGGATCAATTGTTGCATCTCCATTTTCAAAATATTGTGTGTACACATCCATCGAGTTATACCCATCTTGAATGACTTCATTTGATACATTGACACATGTTGGTAGTGTCCCTGCATTCTCTAACCTTTGTTTTGCCATATGCGGTAGTTGGTAGTTGTTGCCTCCTTTAGTCATGATCACTTCATTCATTACAAGTTGGAGCGAAAGGAACACATTGTTGATTTTCTTGGGGTCAAATATCTCATATGCATAGTTCACAGCACTTACCAACTCCTCTATGTTTCTTGGACTTTGTTGATGTTGTATTGATTGTATTGCTCTAAAGAAACCAAGATCTAATATATTAAGATCTGGGCTGTTTGGGGGTTGACACTTCAAATGGATATTGAACCCATCTCCATTAGCTGCTTGAATGAAATCTGCATCATTGACTCGCATATGTGGGGGTGCATTATCTTGTTGAATGTATATTATGCCTGTTTGTTCTAGTGGCCACTTTGCTTTGATTGCTGGGATTAATTTGTTGATGAAAATTCTCCTCATAACTTCTTTGGTGATTCTCTTGACTGGTTTGATTTCTGGAGTTCCTCTAGGCCTATTTGCACTATTTCTAGCTGCTGGTACAATGTCAACTAATGGCCATAACCCTATCTTCCCATCAAATGTGCATTGTCCATCTTCATTAAATCTTGGTCTAGCTGTGGCCACTAAGAACATGACCTTGCAAATGAATCTTTTTGACTTGCATGTTCGGTAAGGCTTACATTCTCCTGGTGCAAGATAATATTTACCCGTAACTTGACTTAAAAAAAACCATTTCTCGTCAACGTGTACAATATCGAACATGTCAACGTACTTGTTATCACCATTTGCCCCTTGCACTATGTGTGACAAGCACCATTTCAACCTTTCAAATTTGTTTTGTGTTGTAAGTGTTGGTTTCAAACTATTAGAATGCCTCTTAATTTTACCCCCCTTGACGTATCTGTGTACTCGTGTCTTTGGCACACCTAATGCCGCTGCCAATGATCTTATGTTGCATCTTTTTCTCAATGGAATTGTTAATATTTGATCAACATCAATTTCAATACCAATTCTGCCTTTGTAATTTTTTTTTAGTTGCAAATTGTCTCTGTTTTCTAGTGATTGTTTTACTCTTTTCCACAATCTATGTATTGTTGTTCTAGATACCCCATATTCAGCTGCCTTTTTCTTCATGTATCCATGTGGTAAGCTCATATCAGTTGAGCTGTGAATCATATCTGTTGACAATTTTCTTAAATCATCTTCCTTTAAATCTGTCCGTTTTTTCCTCGATGAACATTCTGGAGGAATATTACCATTAGGTAACTCCTCTATGGCCCGTATAATTCCTGTGGTATCTGTGATATGCATATGATCATTTAATACAATTGAAGTTGTATTTTGGTTGTTAAAGATGAATAATGTCCAATGATGAATAATGCTATGAAATGCCCAATGATGAAGGAACTCTTTTAAATATTGTGATGAAAATTTTCAGCCATTTTCAAATCAACATTATGCAGCTCTTGCTTTAATGCAATTGAGGTGGTATTTTGGTTGATTTGTTAAGGTTGAATAATTATTGTTTCATGTTTGCTGAATTTAACTGAGGGCTACAATTGAATGCCATTGAATAATTTTCACTAAAAATAACTGAATGTCATTAATTAATGTGCTAAAAAATTTAAAGCCTATTATGTGTATGCATACCTGAATTTGCAGATGCTGTTACATCTTCAATGATATTGAAGAAATTTGAAGCCATATTTTGTGATCTTGAAGAAATTTGAATTTGCAGATGCTGTTACTTGAGCATTTTGTATTGTAGTATTATCATAATTTTGCAAAGTTGATGTAAATTAATGAAAGATGTAATGTAAATGAAGTGCCTCTAGTATTTTTATTTATGCTATATTGATGGAGTGTGAAAAATGGCAAAATTGAAGGGAAGTTTAAAGAAAATTCCAAACTTGATTCCTGGAAGAGAAAAGGTGGGAAAACTAAAAATTTAAGGGCCCACATTCAATTAATTTAAACCCATAACAAAGGAGTTGATTTACACAATTATTTCTCTCTCTTCCCATTAAACATTAGCATTGAAATCATAAGAAGACAAAAAGCACACGTCCCAATGTAGTCCAAATAAAATCACTTTCTTTTCTCTTTGTTCCAAAATCAACCGGACATGAGGGAGTATATATATAATATATTATAGATATATATATAATAGATATATATATATATAATATAATATATAGATATATATATAGATATTATATATATATTATATATAATATATATATATTTATATATATATAATATATAGATTTATATAGATATATATATATATATATATATATTAGATATATATATATAGATATATAGATATTATTATATATTATATTGTCAAAGCTTTGGGGTAATATATATATATAGATATAGTAGATATCTATAATTATATTATTTAATAATATAGATAGAATATATATATATATATATTATATATAGAGATAGATATATATATAGATATATATTGACGCAAAGAAGAGACAAACAGACGCACAGGTTGGGACTCAACCCCAACACGAGCCACCCAAAAGCGCTAGCGCTCACAAAAATAAGAGCGACAGCCCAAAAACCACAAAAATCTAACTACATAGTTACAAGCATATCTAACATTCTACTGTTTGCCCTACTAGCCATCCTAAAGACTATACAATCGACTGCTTCCTTTGAATTGAAGGTGTGATTGTCAAAAACTTTTTTGTTCCTTTGCATCCAGATGCAATAGATCATTAGAGTCCAAAGGCCCACGATCTGCTTGGCCCGATCACTCTTATATATATATATATATATATATATATATATATATATATATATATATATATATATATATATATATATATATATATATATATATATATATATATATATATATATATATATATATATATATATATATATATATATATATATATATATATATATATATATATATATATATATATATATATATATATATAAAACACTTTTTCTAGAGTGAGAGAGTCCCGAGAGTATGCAATGGGCAACTAGCCGTTCTCAACGGCTCTTTCATTTCACCGGCACCGGCAGCACTGTGACTATGAGAGGAGGAGGCAGGGGAAACAGAGGAAGAGGAAGAGGTCGTGGGGAAGAAGCACGCCTGTCCACCATAACCACCAGGAGCAGCGGTGAGAAAGTGGGGGCGACAACTGAATTTGAGGAAGAGATATCCGACCCTGAACAGTTCGAAGAGCCGCAATTGAAGAGTGACAAGGGTGAGCAACAACTGGAAAGTGCTGCACAAGGAATCGAAGGTAGTAATGAAAACCTAATTAAGGAGGAGCTGATAAAATTAAAACAACAAGTGGAGTCCTTGCAATTGAGCATCCTGAAGTCTGGGCAAATGAGGACAATTCACGAAAACTCGAAAGCTGATGCTACAATTGGAGACTGCAGATCAGAAGATGGGGTGGAAGATGATTTTCCTGTGTTGGGCAGCAAGAAAATGGATGGCAAGGAGACAATGAGACACAATTTTCCACACTCACCTCATGGAGGGACAAGGTATCAAACCCTAAACCCCATAATGGTATGCATCTTAAATTTGTCCCACCAATTTTAGAAGATGGTAAACAGGTTGTGCAAATTGATACTCATGATGTCAATGATTTAGTTAGTTTGTGGGAAAAAGCTATTGTTGTGTATGTGGAAGGAGGAAACATTACAGCTGATATTCTTAGGGGATTCATTAGGAAATACTGGACCTTTGCTAGTATGCCGAATATTCACACACATGATGATGGCTACTTCATATTGAAATTTTCCACAGAGGATGAATGCAATGAGATCCTCAAAGGGGGACCATATTTCCTAAACAAGGCACCCATGGTGGTGAAAAAATGGAGTATGACTTTTGATTTTAAGGAGGAAGTTATGAGAGTTATACCGGTGTGGATTCGCCTTCCAAGCCAACCACTTTATTGTTGGGGTGAAGAAACATTAAGTAGGATTGTTAGCGCAGTTGGTGCTCCAATACTTGCGGATGAATGTACGGCAAAACAACTCAAAATTTCTTATGCGAAAGTCCTAGTGGAGGTTGATATCACCCGAGAGTTTGTGAAGGAGATTAAGATAAGAGACAATAATAGCCGAGAATTTACCCAAAGGGCCATTCCGGGATGGAAACCCTTTTACTGTCATCAATGCCACAAAATGGGACACGATTGTGCTAAAACCCTGGATACAAACCATCAAAATCATGAGGGAAGGAAAATTGAAGAGAAGAAAGGTAATGGAAGCAAAAATGTGTGGTTGGCAAAAAGCCTTGTCCAACTCGTGAAAGGCATCACAAATGAGGAAGCTCTTAGGGCTAAATTGTGTAGCACAGTTGGGAAGCACACTGACCAGCATGTTGACAGCAGCTCCAAACGTGATAGAAACAGCCTTCTTGATACGGTTCAGCAGCCAGCAGCTCCTGGCCAACACCACGAAACAACTCCTAATGAAGCAAACAGTAACGAGGTGGGCAGTGACTCAGGTTCCTTGGTTGGCAGTGGGACTGTGGAGGATTGTGAGGTTGGGTGGACCCCTGTAGCACCCGGGAAAACGGCTCGAAGAAGCATTCAAAGTGACAGTAATACTCATACGGTGTATACTTTGACAGGTGAAGAAGAGGACAGGCAGAAAGTGAACATCATGACAGTAGAGCAATCACAAAATAGGGGCGGGAACCCTTTAATTCCCTCGGCCCAATGATTATTGCTACATGGAATGTGAGGGGTCTTAATAGACCCGAAAAAACCAAGGAGGTCAAAAACTTCCTGGTTGATAATGATATTAGTGTTATGGGATTGATTGAAACAAAGGTCAAACACCAAAATGCTAAAAAAATCCAAAAAAAGTTGGGAAATAAATGGAGTTGGATTATGAACTATAATCATCATCACAATGGTAGAGTTTGGGTAGGTTGGAGACAGGACAGGTGTAAGCTAGAGCTTTGTGACTCTCACACCCAATTCATTGCTACAAAGATCACTCCTCTTAATGCTAGTCACGGGTTTCACATTGTGTTTGTTTATGGGCTCCATAATGTTAGGGATAGAAGAGAGATGTGGCAGGAGCTTGACAAGTTGAATTACAATTCTCCTACTTTGTTCATTGGTGACTACAATGCCATATATAAAGAAGAGCACAGGAAGAATGGATCTTTGGTGACTACCTATGAAGTGAACGACATGCTGCAATGGCTTGAAAACAAAGAGCTTCACCCCATCCGGGAGGATGGGCACAATTTCTCATGGTCAAATAGAGAAGAAGGGGACAACCGCATACTTACTAAAATTGATCATGCTATTGGGAACCTCAAATGGTTAGACACCTTCAGCCAAGCAAGTGTCCACTATGCTAACCCCCAAACCTCCGATCACACGCCCCTCATCCTGAATCTTTTAAGGCCCGCGCATATTCAGAGCAAGCCTTTTAGATTCTTTAATTATTTATGTGATCATGTTGACTTTCGTAGAATTGTGCAGGATGCGTGGAATATCAAAGTCAAAGGGTCTGGCCTCCAGAAACTTTGGTATCATCTGAATAATGTGAAAAAGGCTCTGAAACACTTACATACTAGAGAGTTTGCTGGGATTGATGATAGAATCAGAAAATGGGAAGAGTCTCTGAACAACATCCAAACTAAGCTTCAAACTTCCCCCTCCAGTAGTGCCCTTCATCAGCAGGAGAAAGAGGCAATCAGTCAGGTTAGAAAATGGAGGAAAATTGAAGAGAAAGCTCTCCTCCAGAAATCTAGAATTAATTGGCTGAAGCATGGAGATGAAAGCTCAACCTTCTTCCACGCTTCAATCAAGGAGCGTAAGGCAACTAATAGCATTCTTGAGCTTCAGGACAATAAGGGAAAATGGCTGAATACTACACATTAGATCCAGGAAGAAATCATCCATTTCTACCAAAACCTTCAAGGCACAGAAACCAAAGGCCTGGAGGTTATCCAAAGAGACACTATGAGGAAAGGACCCCAGATTGATAATGCCAACAATCAGATGCTGATTCAAGACGTTAGTGAGGCTGAAATTAAAGAGGCGTTGTTTGGTATGAATGATAATAAAGCCCCTGGTATTGATGGTTTCAATGCATGTTTCTTCAAGAAAGCTTGGGACATCATCAAAGGTGACCTCATTTGTGGAATTAGGGAATTCTTCACTACCAACACCATGTTTCCCCCGATTAATTGCACAACTGTTACCCTTATCCCAAAGGTAACAAATGCCAGCAAAGTGGGAGATTTTCGTCCAATTGCCTGCTGCACTGTTATTTACAAAATCATCTCTAGAATCTTGGCAGCGAGACTTCAGAAGGTTATGGGAGGTATTATAGATCCGGCTCAGTCTGGGTTCATTCCTGGTAGACAGATGGCGGATAATATTATGCTAGCTGCAGAGCTCGTCAAAGGCTATACTCGGAGAAACAATAGCCCCCGTTGCATGATCAAGATGGATCTTAGGAAAGCGTATGATTCTGTGAGTTGGGATTTTCTTTTTTCTGTTATGGATGAAATTGGGTTCCCCTCTAGATTTGTTGGTTGGATTAGGGCTTGTGTCACGACGGTTTCGTTCTCGATTTTGGTTAATGGTTCGCCTCTCAAGCCGTTCGCTGCAAAAAAAGGGGTGCGTCAAGGTGACCCTATCTCCCCCTATCTGTTTTCCATTGCAATGGAATACCTCTCAAGACTCATGCAACATCAGAAAGATTGCACCAGCTTCAAATTTCACCCTAGATGCAGGAAAGAGAACATCACTCATCTCCTCTTTGCAGACGACCTCCTCATGTTCTGTCGGGCAGACATTCAGTCTATCCAGAGTTTGATGAATATTTTTGGCAAGTTTTCGAGGGCTTCAGGTCTAGAAGCTAATACTAGCAAGAGTGATGCTTACTTCTCCGGGATTGACAGCCAGACGAAAGAGCAGCTCCTCCATTTCCTCCATATGCAGGAAGGCTCTTTTCCTTTTCGTTACCTGGGTATTCCTCTTCACTCAAAAAAGCTCAACTGCAGAGATTGTCGTCCATTGGTTGACAAAATCATGAGTAGAATCGGCCACTAGTCTTCAAGGCTCCTTTCTTATGCAGGCAGGATTCAACTCGTTCGGAGTATCATAGGGGGCATGCAAAACTTTTGGGCTCAAATCTTCTGCCTTCCCAAGAAGTTCATCAAGATGGTTGAAAATATGTGTAGGTCGTTCATTTGGACTGGTAACGATGGGCTTTCCAAAAAGGCGGCAGTTGCCTGGCACCAAATGGTTCTTCCTTTTGCAAAAGGAGGGCTCAACATGAGAGACATGCACTTGTGGAACAAAGCAGCTCTCTTAAAGCACCTGTGGAATATAGCTCGCAAAAAAGATAATTTATGGGTGAAATGGGTACATAGTTATTATATGAAAAATCATGAGATACAGAGTTTGCAAGTCTCCATTCATGCATCCTGGAGTTTCAAGAAAATCATCAAACAAAGAGATCTTGTAGAGAGACTTGGTGGCTGGGACAACATCACTACAGGTAACAGATTCGCCATTGGGAATGTGTACAACAGGCTCATTGCAGATAATCCTAGAGTTCCATGGGGAAACATAATGATCAAAAACATTGCGAGTCCTAGTGCAAGATTCATCACATGGCTAGCAATCCAAAACAGACTAGCAACCAAGGATAGGATTGGTAAATTGACAGATATCACAGATGTTCGATGCGTATTATGCTCTGGAGCTAGTGAGACAATCCAACACCTCTTTTTCGACTGTCAAAACGTCAAAGCAATAAAGGCCAGGGTGTTCACTTTTCTTACATACAATCTAGATTCTGCAAATTTTCAAGATGAAATCGCCAGGATGAGCCACATCAACACGAAGAAAACTGACCGTGCAAAGCTTATTGTGGAAATATGGACCGAGATGATATACAACATTTGGATGCAACCCAACAAGAAAACTTTTGATAACCATACCTTTAGCCTGAAGGAGGTTATAGACTGTATAGTCTTTAGAGTAGCTGGGAGAGTTAAGAGTAGAATGAGAGACATGCTTATTGTCTAGTTGGCGTCTCTTTGTTGTTTAGTGGTTTTTGGGCTGTTGCTCCTCTTTTTTTCGTGAGCAGTAGCGTTTTTGGTGGCTTAGTCTGGAGTTATTTTCCGGGCTGGGCGTCTCCCTTGTATCTATTCTTTTTGGTATATAATACAAATCAATTGGCTATATATATATATATATATATATATATATATATATATATATATATATATATATATATATATATATATATATATATATATATATATATATATATATATATATATATATATATATATATATATATATATATATATATATATATATATATATAAGTTAATTTTTATTTTATTCCATCTTACCTACTACTACAAGTTACATTATAGACAATGGACTCAAAATTTAGATTAATCACGGTTAATCAAAATATGAGATTATTGTAAGAACGCATGGAAAGTTGGATTATTTTAGGTAATTTTTCTAGTGAAAATAAAAATATAGCAACCATTAAAAATTAAAATAAAGTTGTTCTTAATTGTATGTCGTACAAGTCTCTTTATAAATGAGCAGATATTTATTGTTGTTGAAGGTTATCTAGCTGACACCTGATTCAGAATCATACGGTTATATATGGGCCTTGAGTCTTGGACTTAAGTGTGGATGTATGGGTATAAGTGTTGAATTATAAGGGTTGCAATGTAGTGGCATTTGAAGAGTAGGAAAAAAGTCTTGGGGTATAAGCATAGAATGGACAATCGAGTTAGTTAAACCTCCTAATGGCACCAAAGCCAACTCGACTTAGGGCAAGAACCAGAATTTGGAGGCAATAACATATACCAACTCGGTTTTCATGCTTGATCACCATGAATTCGAGTCGGCTTCAGACTATGCATTGTTTTGTTTGTTTCTTTATTCTAGAATTATGATAATGTAAGTATTAGTGCCAAGTGGGTATATGCTATAAATACCCCTAGTTCACTAGATTAGGTGAGCCAAATTAATTATCTATTAATTGACTTTAGTTGATTTATGATATCTCATAATTACTCTAAGGGGTTATTTGAGACATGGATTTTCAAGGAGTGAATGAGATTTTTGCATAAAAAAGTCTAAGTCTTTGTTTGTTTGAAGGGAATGAGAATAGAAAAAGAGATTAAAAAATGAGAAAGTCTCCAAGATATAAGTCTTGGGGAGAGGGTGATATTTTAGTTGAGATTTTCATTTTTTATGTCTTTCTACTAAGTCCCAAACACGGCAAACAAGGAATAAAACTATTTTATCTTCAAAGCCTCATCTTAAAAGTCTCACGTTAAAGTTTCACAAGTCATATTCTCTTGTGCCAAACACTATCTAATGCCTACTTGATATACATCAAATCCCTACTTGGAATACCCTAAATTCCAACTTAGTATACCCAAAATCCTCGCCATGGTGATGTAAAAAAACATAATTAATTAATATTTTTATTTTAGTCAATTTTTTGGGCTAGACCTCTTGAAAGTTGTCTCTTAGATAGACGGTCTCTCTGGTTGTTGAATTATAAATAGCAAGACTAGTAAGTACTACTAGGGATGGTTATGGGGCGAGTCTGGAGTGGGTCCAACAAGACTCGGACTCGAACCCTTTTAATTTTTTTAGATTCAGACTTGGATTCGGACCCTAACGGTCCTTAATGAGTCTAAAAAAAGTCTCTTTGATTTGTCAAATTTGAACCATTTGTAAGTCATTTTAATTTTCGTATTTTATAAATATTTAATGCTACTCCCTCCTATTCCCCCCATTAGTCCCATTTGACTAGGCACCATTTTTTAGGTGAGTCAAATGGGACCGAATGATAAGAAGAGAGAATGGAAATTAATAAGTTGTTAATGGTCTAACCTTAGATTAATGATTCCCCTTAAAAATTAATTTTTCTCCTAAATTCTGGAAAATGTTTCAAAATCTGAAAAGTGGTACAATAATCTGAAAAATTCATAAATACATATACATTACATTTAATTGTTCCAAATACATTTACATAGACCCATCATCATCAAGAACCTTATCAGTTTCCATCAAACGAACCAAGATCTTCAACAAACAAAGGGAAAAAATCAACAAACTTTGAAGAACAACCCCACAGAATCTGCAACAAACAAAGTAAAAAAACCATGAAAAATGATGCTAACTATCAAACCTAGATTAGCAAAATCAAACAAAAAAACAAACAAAATCACAACTTTGAAGAACATAAACCCACCAAAATCAAGATCTACAAAGAATATAAACAAAAAAAACAAAGAACATTAACCCACCAAAATCAAGATCTACAAAGAACATAAACAAAAATAACAAACAAAGAACATAAACCCACCAAAATTAAAGATCTACAAAGAACATAAACAAAAAAAACAAAAATTGAACATAAACCCACCAAAAACAAGATCTACAAAGAACATAAACCCACCAAAATTACTCAAGAACAAAAAGACAAGAACGAACGAAAATATGACATGGAAAAAACAAATAAAACAAACCCAGAAATTTGAGTTACATACCTAGATTTCGAAGAAAAAAACCCACAAAATCGAATATCAAACCCACAAAATCGTTTGATGAACCTAGATTTCGAAGAAAAAAGCCAAAAAATCGAAGAACTTGCCGTCAAAAATCGAAGAAGCAACCAACAAAACTTTGTGCTTTCTTTGCCATTGTAAAAGGCTATGGATGAAAAAAATCGAAACCCCTTGTTATTAGATGGAAGAACAAGAGGAAGGAGCAAGAGAGCAGGAGAGATTGATTTAGGGTTCTTGAACCCATAAGAACAAGAGGGAGGAGCTCAAGAGGCAAGTATGAATTCAGTAGGAGTTAGGGTTTTTCTAAAATGGAAGGGAAGGGTAAGTTTGGATGGGTGGGTAAATTAAGATAAATAGTTTTAATTAAGATTGGGTGGGATTAATAGGGGTTGATTAGTTGGGGTTAATGAGAGGATATGTGTAATATTTAAATGTGAGTAAGGGTAATATGGTAATAAAGATATGCCATAAATAGAAATGAGACTAATAGGGTGACTTAACCTTATTTGTAAATGGGACTAATAGGTTGAATAGGAGGGTGTATTTAACATCTTAAGTCGCATAACGTCATTCATATGCGCATAAATTCTATAAAAAACACTAGTTCGACTCCATGAAATAAGAGTAATTAAGTTAGCACATAGCAACTAGCATATGTATTATGATTATATGAAAAGAAAATAGGTGTTGGGGGCAAAATTTATACGTGAAAGACAAATATAAATGAACAATTTAATATCAGCAGATCTTGAGTAAGATCATCTTAGAATAAGACGCGACCAATATGGAGCTCATCAACTTTTTCCATTTATTTTCTGGACATTTTTCAATTTTACTCTTAAAGGTATCAATTTTGACCTTAAAGATATCAATGTCAACGTAAAGTAGTACTTAAATATATCAATTAAAGTAAAATTTTCAATTTGAACCTATAAGTGATCAATTTTAACGTTAAAATGATCAATTTATACCTAATATAATTGACAATGATAAGTATTGAATTGCATGTTGTTATATAGTTCATTTCTTTTGTTTATAAATATAATTAACATCATAACAGAAACAAGATAAGATTATAATTGATGCATGTTTGGTAATAATTGACTGTGATAAGTAATGAATTGTAATGTTGTTATGTAGTTCATTTATTTTGTTTATAATTGATATAATTAATATCATAACAGAAACAAAAATAAGGTCATAATTGATACATGTTTAGTAATAATTGATATTGTTAAGTTTAACACTTGTGGTTACATCGTGTTTTTTGTATTGAATTTTATTACTATTTTTTTTAGTTTTTGATATTTATGCTTTTAATATGTAAACTGATATTTGTTGGTTTAAATTCATCTATAAAATGATAAAATAATAATATTTTATTAACTTAGTTCTCAAACTGTGAACATAACCATATTTAGGTAGAAATTGATCAATTTAACGCTAAAATTAATCAAATATAGGTTCAAATTGAAAAAAATTTTACTCTAAGTGATATGTTTAAGTATTACTTTAGGTTGAAATTGAAATGTTTAAGTTCAAAACTGATACTTTTAAGGTCCAAATTGAAAATTGCCCAGAAAATGTAAAAAACCTAAAAAAAGGAAATCTGGAGGCAAGGTGCGCGTGTGTAGTACACGCGCTTGCAATTGGGCCGGCCCAATGCTCGTCTTAATTCTAGGACCGTCTTACACAAGTTTTGGTGATTTAATGTTTATAACTTATAAGGGTCCGAGGAGTGGGTCCAGGGTTCGAATCTCAAACCCGGTCCCGAATCTGCCGATTATGTTTTAGATCCAGATTCGACCCGTATTCGATGGGTCTCAAAAAATAAGACCCAAATCCTAAAAAATAGACGGGTCTAGGGCGGGTCCAACATGGTCCTGGACCCTTGACCATTAAGTTCTACGAAAATTTGAAATGAATAAGATTATTTATCAAAAACAAGCATACAATAAGATCATAATCAAACTTATTCTAAATATAAGCGCCTAATACCCCAGAGCACAGGTTCGGGTCAATTCGCAATTATTAAGTGCGAACAATAACAAGCTGGTTAAAAAAAATTAAGTGCCTGTTCGCACTTAGTAACCGCGAACAGGTCAAACATGGTCAACATGCTGATTTTATAACAAGAGCTGTTCGCACTTAGTAAGAGCGAACAAACTGAAAAACTAAAACAGGCTGTTAGCACTTACTAAGTGCTAACAGCCTGTTTCAGTTTTTTAACTGTTCACACTTATAGTCCAAACCTCAGATTTGGGAATTACACGTTTAATTTTGGAATAAATTTGATTATTATTTTATTGTATGGCTTTTTTTTTTTTTTTTATAAATAATCTAATTTATTTCAAATTTTCCAAGTTCTACTATTAGCGGAGTACTATTCCTGTCAAAAAAAAAAAAACTATTAGCGGAGTACTATTTTTTGACAAACAAATTAACCCTACTATTCTATTCTATCTACCCTCTAAAATCCAATATTTTTTCGTCTTGCAAAATTAGGGTTCAAAGCTCCACTCTTTTCTCAATTACAACAAAATAAGATGAGAACTTTAACCAAATCTCCATCAATTTCCTCTCATTTCTTTCGTTCTCTAACATTCTACAAATCATCTTCATCATCTTCAAATTCTTTCTCTTCATCAGAATCCATAATTTCCCATGAATCAATATCAAAATCTTCAATATCAACTCCGTCTCCACTCTCAAATGACCTTAAAGAATCATATTCTCAAATACCCACCTCACAAAATCCTCAAAATCTCACCTTGTTTCCTCAATCTGATGTAACGAACAGTTTACTCAGCTTAAAGCATGATCTTTCTGCGTTTGAGTACTTACAATGGGCAGAAAAACAACCAGAATTTGGTATAGGGGTTGAATCTTTTTGTGTATTGCTCTTCAAGTTAATGGGTTTTAAAAATCAGCAAAGGGGGGTTAGACAATTGGTCGCTCACCAAAACTTCCCTAGTGCTTCAACATTCATTCAAGGCTTGAATGATTGCTCTAAAAGGTTTGAGTTTGATTCAGATGTAAGGGTTTTTAATTATTTATTATATGGTTTTGTTAGTAATTGTAAAATTCAGGATGCGGTTGATTGCTTTAATTGGATGCTTGAAAATGATATTGAATTGTGGGTAGCATATTTAAATGATCTTTTGCATTTGTTGCGGGTAAAGGGCATGTTTAAGGATGCTAGAGAGTTGTATGATAAGGTTTATTGTAGAGGAATCGTTGGAAACAAAGCCACCATGCGTGTAATGTTGAAAATTTGGTTGCAAGATGGGAATGTTAGTGAGGTGAAGAGATTCTTTAGGGTAGCGAAAGATAAGGGAATTGATTTAGATCCTAAGGCATATAGTAGTGCAATTGGAGCTGTTAGTTTGATACCAAATGGGAAATTAGCTTCTGAGTTATTGATGGAGATGAATGACAAGGGTTGGGTGCCCTCTGAGGGATCTTATACCAGTGCTATTGTTGCTTGTGTGAAGAAGAGGAATATGGTGGAAGCTTTGATGCTGAAAGATGAAATGGTAAAGAGTGGGTATTCGATGAACGTGGTGGTTGCGACGGTTTTGATGAAGGGATATTGTGTATTGGGTGATTTGGAGAGTGCTTTAGGTTTGTTTGAGGAATTAATCAAGGATGGGCTTTCGCCTAGTTTAGTTACCTTTTCGGTTTTGATTGAAGGATACTGTGTAAAGGGAAATATGGAAAAAGCAGTAGAACTTTATGGCAAAATGATTGATATGGGAGTGGAACCTAGTGTAAATAATGTTAATTCATTGATTAGGGGATTTTTGAGAGCACAAAAATTTGATAAAGCCTTTGAGCAGTTTAACAAGGCGACTGAAACGGGTTTGGTTGATGATTACTCATTTAACGTTTTATTGTCATGGTTTTGTAAGGATGGCAATGTGGATGAAGCTAAGAAGTTATGGGGTAAGATGGTTAAATTTGGATTTAAACCGGATTTAATTTCTTATAACCATATTATACTTGGGTATTGTAGGAAAGGAGATGTTGCTATGGCGGATAGCATGTATTCCGAGGCGATTGCTAAAGGTATTGAACCCAATGTAGTCACCTTTACAACTTTGATGAATGGCCATTTTAAGAACGGTGATGTAGAGAAAGCTTTGAACTTGTATGATGAGATGGTTCGCCAAAGGATTGTATGTTCGGAATTCACGTACAATACTATCATCGGTGGATTGTGCAAACATGGGCAAACTTCTCATGCTAGGAACATGCTAGATAGTTTTAGAAAGCAATATTCTTTCATACCAACTTGCATGACTTATAACATAATTGTGGATGGATTAGTAAAGCAAGGTGATCTTGATTCTGCTTTGTCGGTTTATAGTGAGATGTTAAATGAAGGAGTCTCCCCGAATGTTGTTACATACACAGTTTTGATCGATGCATTTAGTAAGAGCAATGATATTAATCGGGCTTTAAACTTACGAAATGAGATGATAAGCAAAGGTCTTGAATGGGATGTTACTGCATATGGAACACTTATTGATGGGTTTTGCAAAAGAAGAGACCTGGAAAATGCACTTAAACTTTTCGATGAAATGTCTGAAGCAGGGTTGTCACCAAATGTTTTTATTTATAATAGCATGATTAGTGGTTATAGAAATCTGAATAACATGGAAAAGGCTCTTTTGTTGTATAAGAAAATGATTGAACAAGGAATTCCATGTGATTTAAAAATATACACTACTTTGATTGATGGGCTGCTAAAGGAAGATAAACTGAATGTAGCTTTAGAATTCTATGCTGACATGAAAGCAAAAGGAATTGAGCCTGATGAAGTTACTTATACGGTTCTGGTGAACGGCTTATGTATGAAAGGAAATTTTGAATATGCTCTCGAGTTGTTCAAAGAGATGGAAGAAAAGGGGTTGCATCAGAACTCGCATATATATAATTGTTTGATCGGTTGTCATGTTAGGAAGGGTAATTTGCCTGAGGCTTTTAGAATGTATGATGAAATGCTTGAGAAAGGTCTTGCAGCTGATAAAATGACCTTTGATTTTCTCATGAATGCTAACTTCAAACTGAGTAACCAAGTATGCAAAGCTTGATCTGTTTAAGCCATCAGAGATTATACATGTTTATATGTGTGCAGAGGCTGGAAGTTCTTCTTTGTACGGGATTTTAGGCAACTTTACAGAAGGTAATATGCTTAAACTTCGCGTTTACTCTTTGTCACTGCCTTTTGTACTTTGCCGGGGGCGAGGAGTAGAGCGGAAAATGCTATAAATTCAAAAGAATAATGATTCGCGTGGTATAAGTTTATGATTTAGATAATTTGGGGGAAGTAAAGGATCAGTATAAATGCTGCTTGAAAAAACTTATATAATTATTAGTGCTAAGTCAGGTGATTAATCCCATACTAGTAGGCTTT
Organism: Amaranthus palmeri; assembly: GCA_019776075.1. Taxonomy (NCBI): domain Eukaryota; kingdom Viridiplantae; phylum Streptophyta; class Magnoliopsida; order Caryophyllales; family Amaranthaceae; genus Amaranthus; species Amaranthus palmeri. The sequence goes on from JAAKBH010000492.1 coordinate 182,456, forward strand.
ATGTCTGCTTACTTCATATATTGGAAACTGCTATAATGATTAATACTAGTAGCTCTTGCATTTTACTTTTTAATGAAAGTATTCCATTCCCATGTTATTCTTCACATTTACTTTTTAATGAAAGTATTCCATTCCCATGTTATTCTTCACAGACTTTTAATTGCTATGATGATCTACGTCTATTTTGCATTGTAATTAAAGGTATAGCAAAACATAGTGCTAAAATGTGAAGGTCAAATTCGCATGCGTTGGGAGTTTTGGAAATGCATAAAATGAAATGATATTGATATATCAATATCGCTCTAGAATCATAAATTAGGTTTTTTTTTTTTGATTCCATAATTACTGTTTGAAAGCATAGTTTGGGTTGGAAATTTCGAGATCTATTGGAGGAAAAAACTTGCTAGTCATTTACAGAAGAGATGTTTTGCATGTTTGCAAGTCTTGCATCTTCTCATGCTTAGTAATAGGCAATCTTGTATGTCATCAATAGACGTTGCATCATTACTTGACTTTCCTTCAAGAGCATAGTTTGACATTTTATGGCTTTTATGTTATTTTTAGCACCTTGTGACATTTAGTAAATGGCTGTAATTAATCTCTCTGTGCTCTGTAACTTATGGTACAAGTGTAAACTGTAAATTAAACTCTTATTTTGCACTGTTTAAGAAATTTTGTCTGGGTAGGGATGGGCATTTTGAGAAAGTCTTGCATGCGACGTAGTGCACACCAAAATAGTGTGCACAAACCTTAAGATAGTAATAAACTGATGGGGGGAGAGTTGAAAGTGAAGGTTATCAGGAAAAATGGAGTGAATCAATTGAGAGTGAAAAGTGGTGCTCTATAAGATCAGTGTGCACTAAGTATGTATTATACTTCATCGGGCATTCAAGGGTCTAGTCTCGGTTTAGACCTGATCCATACCCAAATCCTAATCTTAAGGGTTTAGAAATTGGAACCAAAACTTTAGAAAAATATTTAATGCCATGTTTGGGAACGATGATTTCATTTGGAAATTTGGAATTGGCTTAAATTTATTGTTTGACAAATCAAAAATTTTCAAGTTTGAATTTGGATTGAATTCCACCAGTATTTTTTAAGTAGTTAAAGTTGAGAATGGACTACCCAAACCTTGTCATTCTCAAATTCTTCATTTATGATTTCATAATTGAAATATAATACTTGTTTCTAGATACTACATAATTGAATTTCAAGCATCTAAACCTAATTTGGACCCTTAAATTTCTAGGACCTAGACTCGGACCCGAACCTGTAAGTATTGAATCTGGGGTCCAAAAAAAATTAGACCCTTGCCTTTAAAATAGGGTAGGTTCCACCAGGGTCTGGGTGGGGTCTTAGACCTTTGCCATCCCTTAGCTGTAGGTAAAGAACGCAAGAATCTGGAGAATTGGGTGCTAATTGTAGAATTATTCTAAACAAAATTTGAAGAATAAGAATAAGGCTCTCACATTGTTGTTGAATTGTAATGGTTAGAAAATAAAGATTTGATGTCCATGTTTGCACGATCGACCATTATAGTGTTATGTGTGAATTGTGTAGTCTCTACATTCAATCCTTTGGTGAACCATCTTATCATAAAATTTAAAGCATTTTTAGCTGGCCTTTCTTGGAATAAGCCATTCATTAAAGTTGTAAAGACGACTAATATCTTTAATAATCACCTTGGCATACATGCTATCTGCCATTGTAGTATCTCCTCTCCTACAACACTCGAGTATATATGAAACTAGATTAGGTGTAATTTCTCATGTGACCCCACGCTGTAGGTTCTCATTGCTTCACTCACTTCTCTCCAGAGTCTAGAGAACTGGCATGTGAGGCTTCGTTTCTTCAGAGCACGAAAAAGTTATATGAGACTTCCTCTCTCCAGATGATCAACAAGTTTCAATGTACTTGTATCTCGTTCGTATCTCCAGATCACTCAAATTTCTCATCTGCTGTTGCTGCTGGTATTCTCTCGATTCCCGATCTCTTATCTTAGTTGTTTGATTTTGTATATATAATATGGGTGGAATTGGTAATGATCGTTTCAATAATGAGAACTTCCTTTTTTATATGCTTTTTTTCGAAATTATTTGGAAAAATAAGAGCTCCCTCAAACTATTTGTAAAAATGAGCTTATTAAGGAGTCGCTGTTAGTAACAGCGAATTGATACCTTAATGGGCTTAGGGGCTGGGTTTTGGGCTAGTGTAAAATCGCTGTTAGTAACAGCGATTTTTATATCTGTCAATTCGCTGTTACCAACAACGTTTTGCTCTTTCTTCACAAGCCCAACTTCACAAAACCAAAAGGTAATTTCGCTGTTATGAACAGCGATTTCATGTTGATCCAATTTTTTCTTTTTTTAATCTAATCCTTTGAGCAACAAGTGGCATTCATAGTTCAAGAACAAGTCAGCAAGAAGCTTCAGCAAGTGGCAACCATTGTTACTCCTTGAAAGTGCAGAATGCACATTGAGAAAGTAGTTTAAACTTTTTGTACCATAATATTACTTAATTATACATATGAAATAGAAAAGAAAATGAAAGTAAAGTAAACAAATCAATTATTACTCCATACTCCGAAATTCCAATATGGCAGTCATAGTGTAGTTAATTCTACCTAACTCCATGCTCCTTTTGCATTCAATTGGTGATGAGTCTGAAGTTCCAGTATACTTTAGGGAGGATTTGTAGAAGAAAGAGAAAAAGATGGTGAAGAGCAAATCGCTGTTGGTAACAGTGAAATGACAAAAATAAAATCGCTGTTACTAACAGCGATTTTATACTTGCCCAAAACCCAACCCCTAAGCCCATTAAAGTATCAGTTCGTTGTTACTAACATTGACTCTTTAATAAGCTTATTTTTACAAATAGTTTGGTGGAGCTCTTATTTTTCCAAATAATTTCGAAAAAAAGCTTATAAAAAAAAGTTCCAATAATGATGCAAATTTTTCTAAAACCTCTACTAAAAATTATACTCCTATCATTATATATTGTGCAAGCATTATAAGTATTCTACTATGGTTAGAGACACAATTCTTGTATACCGTGCAGGAGGCTAAAGCTATAATAAGAGTCAATTGCATTTACATCTGAGAACTTCTTGATTTTCTCTTCTGAGTGCATCTCACGTGGTAAAAAATGATTATCTAATTGGAGTATATATTTAGTTTTGATATCGTCTTCTCCTAGTTACATGTTTCCAGACGTATTATCTGATGAGTCTTATTGTGTCGGTGTAACGTATTGCTTTCTTTTGGTTTATTTAGCCTACTCCATATGTTGAGGTTAGGCTTTGGCATTATTGATGGGGAACTGTTGTTCACCTGTTGTCTACTAGGAGCTGCTTTTGCCTGGCTGTTGTTGCTTTCTGATGCTGCTTCTGCCTAGCTGCTATAAGCGTGTTTTGGTGCTTGTTGTAGATGTTGTGGTGGTTGCTGAGTCGGGCCAATCAGGAGACCTGCAGGTAGCTGCTAGTGCTGGTTTCCTGGTTGTTTTGGGGCTGTCTATCTGTCCTGGTGGCGTTGGCAGTTTGGTGCAGCTGTTAGGATGGTGGGTTTGATGGTGGGTGTTAATGCTTTTAGGCGAGCTGGGTCTTTTAGTTTTGTTTTAGAGGTGGATGTGTCTCCGATTGTATTGTCTACTATTATGTTTAGTTTGATTCTATTTTTAATTACTAGTTGTGCACGCGGTTCCCCAAGTTACACTATTGAATTCAATAATGCTATTTTATACAATTCTATTAAAATAATGTTAATGCAAATGTTAGAATGTCATGTGATCCAAAGTTGTGAAGGAGTTTTAGGGAAAGATCTATTGGTAGTTGTAGTAGACAACATCAACAACAAAGTAAGGCATGAAAATGCCTTAAAAACTTTATACACTTGTATTAATACTATTTTATTATTTTATTATGTCAAGGAACTGATGACTGCTAGACATCTATTCTCATGGGTTACTTGGCTTGTTGAAGAGCTATGGTTGGCTGTTTTGTTGTCGAGGCTGTTGTGATGTTGTCTGTTCGTGAAGTCGAGTTCTGCGATCGAGGGAATATGAATGCTTGACGAGAGTTGAAATTACCACTAAAGCCAACTCAAGAACTAATCAAAAATCAGGCAAAAACATTATTGTAGCAATAGATTTTGGACATACTTGTCGCCAATAGATGCTTGAAATTTGTTGAGGTTCTCACGAGTGTAGCAAAAAATGTCTCACATTTGAGGAAGACTTAAGTCTAAAGATGTGTATTAAATTATGAGCTTATTAACTCTAATGACAGGAGAAAAAACAAGAACGGATAGAGTATAAAACTTTTTTTGAGACTACAGAGCAATATATAACAGAACCTCAACCAAAAGCTTTGCTTAAGCTGATGGTCTAAGCTCTCATATTTGGACATACTCTATCACTAGCAATAACATAGTAGTGTAATTTATACTACCAAGTTCATCCAATTTGCAAATGAGAAGTATCTTACAACACTCAGGGGGTGTTTGGTATGTGGGAATTGGAGATGGGATTGGGAATTTAAATCTAAAAAATTTTATATCCCATGTTTGTTTTATGGGAATGGGAATTTAAGGTGGGATTGGGAATGGGATTAAACCCCCCTAATTCCCAAGAATCTATTACCATGGGGGGGTTGGTAATTGGGGGTGGGAATTGAGATAAGGGGTAAAAAGACTAATTTACCCATTATTAATTAAAAAAAATATACATGTGTTATTTTATTTAAAAAGGACAAAATGGTAAATTTATAATTTATTCCCATTTCCATTCCCACATATACCAAACAAGAATTTAGATTATATTTTAACAATTCCCAACAATTAATTTCCAATCTCAATCCCATTTTTAATTCCCCATATTCCCATTCCCACATGCCAAAGCGCGGTGTAAAAGGTTCAAGCATATGCAACACAATCGAAAGACAAAATAGAAAACTCATTTTAGATAATTTCTATAAACAAAAATAATCCGAAAAATTCAAAAAGCAATTTGTTAAATAATTAAAGTGATTGGTCGGATGAACAAGTCACGATTTGGTAAAATAACGCTTAGGTGCCTCTAGGGTCCAACTTTAACTTGCTTATTTTTTTGAGTAAAATAATTTCTTTTTCTTTTCATTTAAAAGTAATTGAAATTAAACTAGAAACGAAAATGGAGTATTATTATAACATTAAAAACAAACCAAATGCATAATATAGATAGAAACAATAGAGATTACATCCACAAGGTTTAACAAATAAGTACTTTGTTAAATCCATAGATAAGAATACTAAAAATTAAGATACTTAATTTATTTATTCCATCATATATAAATTAGGAGTGAATAGATATGAATATTTTGATGAGTGTTAGTTCTTGAGGTATTCCATAACCCAAGTATCACAAGCAAAGCCGATAACACGAAAAGTGTGGAAACCAGCCTGTTTGCCTAACTCTTCATACTCTTGTTTGGTTCTTGATTTACCATCAGGAAAAGTGAGCATAATTGCGTCCCAAATGAAAGCCGTATGAGCTTGATAACTTGTTTCAGGTGTTTCAGGCATCACATACTCGCATATTATTACTTTCCCGTCTTCTGGTAACGATTCATAGCAATTTTTCAACAGTTTTACGCATTGTTCGTCTGTTCCTGATTGAAATGTCCACTACAACAAACCAAAATTTATTTCAAATTAAAAATGTTAAATAATAAGGAAATTTTGATGTTAGTAATCCAACCTTTTACTCGTCCGCTGTGAGTAATCTAATCTTTGAATTGTTTTTTAATAATTCAACCTTTAACCTTAGTTTGCTGATAATTTAACATTTTATATTATAATAATTCAACCTCTTATTAGTATGCTTATTAGTATATGATAAAAGAAAACTCAGATAAATGTTGAATTTTAAAAAAAATTGAAAGGTAAGATTATTCACAGCAGATTGGTGAAAGATTAAATTATTAATATCAATTTTAATAGTAGAAATTTTGCAAATTTGACAAATGTACAGTGTCAGTCAAATGAAAAATTTTGCTAGATTAAATATAAAGGGAGTATTTTCTTAAAAAAAACAAAAAAGGAGTATTAATTAAATCAAGCATATAGAATCAAAACGCTACAATAAACCAATGTGAAAAAAATATTTTACGTGTGTTTAATGAATTAAATTTATTTTTTTGATTTATTAATACCTTGTATTCAACATAAGTTTTTCAATTAACTTTTGGCACTCAGTTTTATTGTATTCTTGTATTTATAAGTTATAACATAGTTATGTAATATTTTATTTGATTATCTTTATAAATAAAATCTAAATATTACATTATTATAATTTAAAATATTAATGATAGAATAGTACATTGACAAATAAAAATGAATTCTAAATTTGTAAACGTATTATATAATTCTTAAATGATAAAATAACTACTTATAAATCGCAAATTTTTATGTACTTTTATCAACTAGCATTTCTAATTTCAGGGCTCTTTCTGACTTTGGGCCTTAAACAAATGCCTACCTTGCCTATAGTAGGAACGACTACCTAGTGTCAAGCAAAACGAATAATCTCAAGATGTCGTAGATGCATGCATGTTACTCATCTATGAATAAAATATGTACCTTCATAAATATAGCATCACCCTTGGGAACACTATCATACATGTTCCCTCCAACATGCTCAACACCTGCAAATTAATTATAAATTAATAATAACTTCAATAAATCATCATATCATATACAATGAAATCAACCTTATAGTATATTTCGCATACCAAAAAGTCATGGGGTTCAAGACCTAAAAACTACTTTTTAGAAATTATATTAAAATAAAAAAAACTTACCGGTTTCTTTCAATTTAAATGCATATATATATGTATATGTATATTAAAACTCTATTTTACATAATTCACACAATACTAAAAAAAATAAATTCTCTTTCCTACTAATTTAAGGGAACAAAGTAGTATTAGCACTTCAAAAAAAATTCTAATTAATGATTATTAAAAGGAAAGTGATATGTATATAAGAAGAACGTTTTATTTTATTTTTGTGATTTATTATTATATATATGCTTTGAAAACTTAAGAATTAAATGATACTTTAATAAATCACCATTATTTTTTTTTGAAGTAAAATGATTATATAAAATATTAATTATTTCCAATTTTTAATTAAATTAGATTTTTTTAAAAAGTTAACATTATTGATAATAAAAAGAATTTGTTAATTTTTATATACAGCCTTAAGGGCTGCTGTTACCCTTATTAAAAAAGCTGATAATAAAGAAAGAAAATAGAAGTACCAGGATAAGTTGGGGCATCTCTAATGATATGAGGGAGATCAAAGTTAATAGCCTTGATAGAAGGGTATTTAGCAATAATCATGCTAAGACTAAGACCAGTTGCACCACCCACATCAACAAGTGTATTAATACCCTCAAATCCTTCATAAATTTCCATTATTTTCTTCATCACTATCGTTGAATGATGGTCCATTCCATCATAAAATACTTTGTAAAATCGAGAATCTCTTCCTAAATAATCGAATATGCATTCACCATAATTCTTCCTGAATGGTACACCCCCTCCAAGTACTGCATCTTTCAAATGTACCCTGCATTTTTTATTGTTTTCTTTAATTAAGACTTCACAATTATCATAAATATTTTAGAATACATAAAATTAATGATATTGCTTTAAAGTTACATTAGCTATTATATATGTAACCCATGTGGACTAGTAATTAAAAGATGCTCATGTGAGACCTTGTAATCTTATATGATCTTATCATATACTTCTATCTATTAATTCTATAGCATAAATAACTAATAAAAAAACTCCATTAGATAATTAAATTTTTAAATGACAAATTTTAATTAGTTATAAATATATGTAAAAAGTTCTAAAATATGACAAATACAACGGTCAATAGGTAAATTTTACCTATTAATCGTAAAACTTAAGGACATTATGTCAGCAAAGTTTCTGTAAATATTATGCGGTTTATACTATGTATTCAAATATTGGGTAAACCGATTACATTAACTTGTTTGACTAGTTAGTAATATTGACTAGTGACTTTTATATTAGCTAATAATATAATTGTATAAATAAGTTGTTTAATTAGTAAATTATTATAAATGGTTATTATTTACTGAAAAAAAAGAAAAAATAACCTAAAACAATTCAATATTTTTATTGTTTTTCTACAATAATATAACGTATTGATTAACCATGAATAATCTCAATTTTAAAGGGTATTTTCCGAGAGTAAACTCGGTAACTGATGACTTGCTATAGATGACTTGCTATATATATATATAGCAAGTTTTATTATTTTTGAAATAAAGATACATTAAATAAAATTTTGAAAAAAGCGTATAAAAAAGTTTCTGATTTTTTTTATTATCCAGAATTTTTTATCTAAATTTTAAAATTTTTTTCACTAATTTTGCATTCATTTTCAGTCTACGTTTTTAATAAATTGCATAGTATAACAAGTCATTGTATTACTTGGGTTTACTGTAGGATATCTCCTAAAGTTGGAAATATTCATAGTAAACCAATAAGTAGGATAGTTGTAGAAAAATTATGAAAACATTATTTTGGTAAATTTTTCATGAAAAAATCACTTAAATTAACTTTGACCATCTAACAAGATGATCAAATCAATCAAAAATTAATCAAATTAGACCAGACAATTAGTGTAGCTCTAATAGCCCAATGAAATTAAAATCGACCGTGTGCAGACCCTTTTTTGGGCAAGATATTGGGTATGATGTGATAACTACGACAAGACAATTAGTGTACAAATTAAGAAAAAAGGGGAGAAAATTAAAAGTCATGAAAATATAATTAAAACTGACCAAGTATCCATAATAACACGATCATGCATAAGCGTAGCAAAGGCAGCATAAGAAACTTCATCATCATTCTTAGCCAAGAACTGACAAACAGGACCAAGCCCATATAGCCTCAAAGCCCGACCATCAGGCCCGACATTCTGAGTGCAAGTAAGGATGGTAAAGCTAGCCAAAAGGCGCAGCATACGGTCAAGCATAGAGGCAGCATTGGGATTATTGGTAGGTAATTTGGCGACAATATCAGAAGCAGAAAGCTGAGCATTAGGGCCAGCGGCATAAATGATATCAATAACGTGCAATTCAAGCACAGTTTTGAAAACCATTGATGGAACTGACCATGTTGCTAAACACATTGCCATACATGATGCTTCTTCTTCTGTTGTTGGTTTTACTTGTGTTTCATGGTTCCCAATTATTGAACTCATTTTTTTTTATTATTATTTCGCACAAAAAAGAAAGATAGGTTGGTTTTGAATTTGATTGCTTGGGATGAGAAAAATGGCGTATACTTGATGCCTATTTATAGTAAAAATTTAGTCCACGTGACGTAATCAGATGATGCAATCGTTAAAGGTTGGTTTTCCAATACTACCCCTCCTTTCCCGGCCTATTGATGTTCACATAATTAAGAGTATCATATTATATCATATCATATCATACAATCATACAATTCTATAAAATCCTTAGAAAATTCCAAGTGTCATCATTTAAAGGCATGACAATATTTATCAAATTTAAAATCTAATATTTTTTGTTTAAGTTTGAAGCTAAATTAGGTAAAGTATTTGAATGATATACTATAGTTAGAGGTGTTCATTCGGGTGATCGGGTCGGTTTCGGACGAGTGTCATTCGGTTCGGTTGTATTTCAGATCGGTTATGTTTCGGCTGTTTGTTATGACGGGTCACACTCGGGTCGGGTCGGTTAGTCACGGTTCGGTTAAAGATCGATTATTCGAGCTATCGGGTTAGCATCGGTTCAGTGCCGGTTGAAGTTCGGGTCGAGTGTTAATCGGTATCGGGTTGTCATCGGTTAATAATTGGTTCGGTTTTGTCGGGTACAGATCGGGTTCGATTTTTAGAAAACAGAATTCGGCTACGTATTACTAATTACTATCGATACAAAACAAAATAATTAAAATGCAAATCAATTAGTGATCATTATTACTTTGTTACTTTTACATGTTTGACCGAAAATTAAAAATATAAAGCTCTATAAATTTTCCTCTAGTACGATTAAAAGTAGTTTAATAAATATTCACCATTGATTATTAGCTCTAAATATATGAAATTATGTATTTATTAGATTAACTAATAAAATGATTGAATATAAGTATATCATACTTCTATCTTAAAAATTGGTTCAGATTTAAAGTAATTCGATCTAAAATTCGTTCGGGTTAAGTCGGTTTTAGCCGGATCCAGTTCGGTTTCGAGCATGATTCGGGTCGGATATGACTCGGGTCGGTCATTTTTAGGTTCGGGTAATCTCGGTTAACAGTTATGTGTCGGTTACAAAACTCGGTTACAGTTCGGGTTCAGGTTTCTCATTTTCGGTTGTCAACCGGTTCGGGTACAACATCGGTTCGGGTATTGTCGGTTCGGTAAACCTGAAAACGGAAGATATTTTCGGGTCGATTTACTTTCGGTTTCGGTTCGGATTTTCGGGTCGGGTCACTTTTGAACAGCTCTAACTATAGTAACTCTATTTACTTAACTTAGGATCATACATACAATGCTACAAAAGTCTTGGAAAATCCTAAGTGTCATCATTTAAAGGCATGACAATATTTATCAAATTTAGAATCTAATATTTTTTGTTTAAGTTTGAAGCTAAATTAAATAAAGTATCTGTATGATATACTATAGTAACTCTATTTAGTTAACTTAGAATTTAATATGTTCAATTGAATGATCAGGTAAATAATTAAAATAAACATCAGTTAATATGTTTTGATTTAAAAAATCATGTATTTGGTAAATTTAATAACGATAGTATACATTACTTACATTATTATTTGAAACTATTTGTATATATATTTCGCAACTACAAATTTGTGCATTGTACGAGTTTCTACACTAGTTTAGGATAAGAAAAATTAAGTTTTTTAGATGTTAGATATATTCTCTTGTATTTATTTAAAGTGTCCAATTAGACTTTTCATCATTTTTATATAGGACCACATGTGAAAGAGAAAGAGTATAGTATTTTTAAATTTTGATAGGAGTAAATTGATAAAGTTAATATACCCAATATAGAAATGAGACGGAATTAGTAGACAAAAAGTAAAAATTAAAAGCACTTACAATATTAAAATAAATTAATTAAAGAATATGAAGACTACACTTGTTAAAAATCATCATCATTAAAAATTAATTACAAACATATGGACCACAATAAGCAATATAAAAGCGTGAAAATGAATTATTTATGTTTTTTATGGATTATATTCCCTTGACCAAAGACGTTTGATAAATTTGTAACCGGTACAACTAATGCATTACCTTCTATTATACTCTATCCATTTAATCTAAGTGTGTCATGTTTTTTATAAGGTCAACTCAGTCTAAATATCTCAAAATTATTGTGGGTAAAATACCAATTTATTCTTACTAAACTTTACTTTATTCACACATTTACACTTAATAACAAAAACAAAAACTATTCGCAAACCACACCAAAATTAAAATCTAAACAAATGCCTTGTTCCCGACAACAACGCCATTTTGATAACTGGTTGCAAAAACACACTTTTTGTTTTTCACAACTGATCCTGTTTGACTACCTAAAAAATAGAGAAAATTCAATTGTGACACTTTGGGTGGGCAGCAACTCTCCTGAGAGACTGTCTTTATAAGAGACAACTCTCCCAGACCCAGACCAACAATTTTTAAAATAGACAAAAACCTAAAAACTAACGCGCGAGTTTGACCCTATTTGGAGTTGGTGTTATAACCTATTAAAGTTGGTGTTATAACCTATTGAAGTTGGTATATAAACTATTATAGAATATGGTATTTGGAGTTGGTGTTATAACCTATTAATTAATGTTGGTATTTGGAGTTGATATTATAACCTATTTGGACTTGGTGTTATATCCTATTAAATTTGTATTATAACTAAGGCTGAACATAGTTTGGTCTAAACCGTAAACCAAACCGGACCAAACCGTAATTTGAGTATTTGGTCTGGTCTACGGTCTAAATGGTCTGGTCCGTTTTTTTTTTTTAAAAAATTACGGTTTCCGGTCTGGTCTTGGTTTTTAAATTTTCAGACCAGACCGGACCGGAAAACCGTACTAAAATTCCGGTCCGGTGTAAACCGTAACCCGTAACCCGCAAACCGTATGAAATTAGGACTTTACTCTTTAGGAGATTCTGATATTTAGTAGAATAGGAAAGGAAAGCCCATGGCCCATAGGTATTGGGTCATATATAAACTAAAATTAAAAAAACCCTAAGTTTTTGCCTCATAATACTACTACTGGAAAACGGCTGCCCAGCTGCCCTATTATCATCTTCATCCTTCACGCACGAATTCACGGGTCACGGCTGCCCTATTCATCATCTTCACCGATTCACGGCTGCCCTATTCATCATCTTCACCGATTCTCCACAGGTACTCATTTTCATCTCCTTCTTCTCCTTTTTTTCATTTTTTTTTTGTTTTTTTTATCATAACTCTTCTCCATGCTTCAACAGATACTCATTTTCGGTTCTTCCACCGTGAGTTTGTCAGTCTTCTCCGGCTTTTCACCACGGATTTAAGTGTAGAATCTCGTAATGTAAGTATTTTAGTATTATTTTTTTGATTTTTTGTATTTCTAAGATTTATGACTTTATTTATTTGATTTTTTTTTATGATTTTTGCTTATTTTTCTGATTTTTTTGATTTTATGTATTTTTCTGATTTTTTTTATTTTTTGTATTTCGTATGATGTAGAAATTTATGAATAATTTTTCTAGCAAAGATGTAGAATCTGGTCTTCCGAAAAAAGGACTTATGAGATCTAAGTTCAAAAAACTCAAAGAGTCTCGTGAGGATGGGGAATTGACCAAAATAGAGGTGGACAAGTATTTAGATGAGGTTACAGAAGAAGATGGAGAAGGCTTTGATATTTTGTCCTGGTGGAAAAACAATAGTTCAAGGTTTCCCATTCTTTCTCTAGTAGCTCGTGATGTGCTAGCCATTCCTGTATCCACAGTTGCATCGGAAAGTGCCTTTAGTACTGGAGGTCGAGTTCTAGATTCCTTTCGAAGTTCATTAAGTCCAAAGATGGCGGAGGCTCTTATTTCTTGTCAAGATTGGCTTCGTGCTTCTTCTCCAAAAGTTGAGGAGTGCTTGGAGGATATAGCACAACTAGAGAAAGGTATGCGATTTTTCATATCTTGAATTCATGATTAGATTAGTGTTATGTTTATTTAATAAAATCATATTTTTTTGATGTTTGTTTTTATTGTACAGAGCTATCGAAGATCAGTTTGGCTCCTTCAGTTATCGACGTTCCTTAATGCAGTTGCTTATTTGTGGATGAAGTCTTTATTGTACTTAATTATTGACTTATTGTAATATTTTGAATTTGGTGATGTATTTTGTTGATCGATGGTTGAAGACTTGAGACGTTTTCTATTTGGTTTGAACTATATTTTGACAATGTCGTTTGGTGATGTAATTTTTCATGGTAATGTATGTATTTGAACTTTGAAGGCTTTCGTAGACTTAATTAATGACTCGGAATATATATATTAATATTTATGTATGTATAAATGAATACACTATCTTATAATTAAAATATAAAAATAAAAAAAAAGAAAAAACCGTAGACCAGACCAGACCAGACCGGTCTAGAACGGTCTGGTCCGGTCCGGTCTGGTGACTTGACTGGTCTGGTCTGGTCTAAAAAATTTCCAGACCGTAATTTCTGGTCTGGTCTGATTTTTCCGTCAAACCAGACCAGACCGGACCGTGTGCAGCCCTAATTATAACCTATTAGAGTTGGTATTATTATAACTATTAAAGTTGGTATTTGGAGTTGGCATTTTAACCTATTAAATTGTTGTAGGTTATAATACCAACACTAATATGTTTTAATACCAACACTCAAGGTTGTTAGGATCGGGATTCTACGAAGGATCGGTGAAGGGGTAGGATCGAAATCGGTAGAATCGTGTGATCCTACAAATATGCATTAATATGCTTTGTAATACTAATTTTCAATTGTATTTGTTATTTTTTTTAAGTTTTAAGGTTTAAATCAATACTGATTTGACTTCAACTATTAAGTTTTGTAAAAGGATACCTTTAATAATCATATTTAAAATGCAAATTAAGAAAAACTTGAATTTTAGTCATATTGATATAATTGTTTAGATATATACATATATACACCTAAGTAAAATCTAGATTATAGGAAATTTGTACGATCGAAATTACCCTTGTAGGATCGGATCGTAAGATCGTAGGATCGTAGAATCGTGTTATGATTCTACCGCTTAAATCCAGGTTCTATGTAGGATCGTACGATTCTACCAACATTAAGATCCTACCTATGATCCGGATCGGTGGCCTAATTTTGGATCGTAGGATCGTAGAATCGTTGATCAGGATCGAGATTCAGATAACCATGCCAACACTAATATAACACCAACTTCAATTCGTTATAACACCAACTCCAAATAGGTTATAAATTCAACTCTAATATATATTCGCTCCTATTCCTCTTATTTGTCCCATTTCCATTTTGGGTCAAGTCACACTAAATGTCACATTTCTTTTTCTAGTTTGATTTTTTTATCCTTATGCCCTTAGAAGTTTATCTTATTCACAATTATATCCTAAATTACCCTTACTAATATACCTTCCTTATAATTAATCAACTACAAATAAAACTTAATTGATACTCCCTCCATTAATCACTCCTTCGCTTTTTTACCCTAAACCCCACCCATCCCATTTCATGTACATCAGAACCCTAGATCTGGTTCTTCAACTTCTTCTTCGATCATCTCTTTGTTTTTTAAGAACCCTAGATCTAGTTCTTCAACTTCTTCTTCATCGCACTCTTCTCCCTGTTCTTTTGTGCTTTCGTGTTCTTCTGTCTCTTCTCACCCCTTATGAAATCCCCCTGCAGAACAAGAACCCGCCATTGAAGTCAACCTTAAGAAATCCTAACTCGCCTAGTTCTTCAAGTTTGAGAATCCCTAAATCTCCTTACAAATCACTTTGCATTGTAAGCTTGAGTTTAAGGGTTTTAATGATGGAAACCCTAGATTTGGGCTGTCGTCATTTGAGGAAGAAAGTTTTGATTATTAAGATACACCCATTGTTTAAGATCCCAAAAATATGTCCAAAATTCAATGGTTTTTCTTTATTGCTGGTTTATGTGTTGTTGTTCGTCATTTGTTGCTATGTTGGTTTTTCTTTGCTGCTGGTTTGTGTGTTGTTGTTCAACAGTTGTTGCTGTGTTGGTTTTTTCTTTGATGCTCTCAAAAGTTACTGATTTTGTAAATTGTTGTTGGGTTAGAGGTTACTGTGTTGTTGTTACTTATTTACATTTGTTCACACCCTAAAAATTTTTGATATTTTGCTATAAGGCCCAAAAAAAAGTACCCCTTTCATCATTGTTGTTGTTGACCATCTTCAATATTCACTTAGCTTGTTGTTCGCATATCAACATTCTCATTGACCTGAACATTCCCTTCTTGAATGCCCCTTGCATAGCCAATCAGTTCACTAAATGATTCATTGTTTCTATATTTAGTTTTGTGAATAAATAATGAAGTGAATCAACAACTAATTGTTTGTCAATACTTAGGTAATCTGGTAAAGTGTCTTCACTTGTTGCTTTTGTTTTGTTCATGTGAGAAATGTAATAGTCGAATCCTCCTTGTCTTTTCATCACCTCTATCATACATGCTTGTAATGTGATGAATACAAACCTAAGACATTGTGAACTTAGATTCTCAAAAGCATTATTGACAGACCTAAGTAACTGTGTTACATTGTACGCAACTTTTTTATACTGTAAAGCTTGAATTGATCTAAAAAAACCTAATCTAGAACATTCATGTTAGGGGAAAAGGGCTCTTAACTTCATTTCACAACCATGTGATTGTTTTCCTACACACTTGAAACTCATTTACAAGCTTAAATTTGGTTACAAAATGAAAGAAAATGGCATTATTATTAACCCCTTAATCTTTATATTAAAAACCCATAATACCACTTTCTCTCCTACCTTAGGGTCCCATTTTGACTCTCCTTAAAATCCGTGAATAGTCAAATGGAACTCCTAAACTGCAATGGAGGGAGTGTGTTATAACACCTCCAAATACCAAGTTTAATGTGTTATAATACCAATTCTACTATGTTATAATACAAACTTCAATATGTTATAATACAAACTTCAATCATACACTATATTAATTTTAATGTATAGTGATGAAAAACTCAAGTAAATATGAGAGTGACAACTGTAATTTTTTTATTGGCCATTATTTTTGGTAGGAATATTTATGGCCAGGGATTTTTATATACAGTAGCATTGGGATTTTTAATGTATCGTATTTTACTATATAGCAATAATAACAATAAGATTAGAGATTTTGACCGGTAATTATTTTATTTATGGCAATAATAGTATAGTGATTAATTTATTTATGACCAGTGATTTTGAAAATTGAAACAAAAAATCTACAATTTTAAAACGACATGATTATTTTTGACCAGGGATTTTTAATGATCAGGGATTTTCACTAGTAATTATTTTAGTCATGGACAATTTTATGCTATCATTTCTAGAGTGACTAGCAGGAAAGGATTAAAAATTCTCATATGCGATAAGGATGGTGAAATATGTCCTCGTACTGAGAATGTAGTATAAAAAGAGGTGTTTCAAAACTTATAAACTCTTTATTAACAACCTATTTTGTATTTTTTTTATATTTAATTCTTTTTTATAATTACAATGTATGTATGTAAATAATTTATCACGCAGCTTCATTTAATATTTTAATTCGTATAAAATTTCACTAAAATATCAAGGTATTAAAAACTCCGTGCATTGCACGGGTTTCTATCCTAGTATGTTATAACACCAACTATAAATAGGGTTATACATCATGCGGTTTTTGATAGTAATAATTTGAGAATTGTTTTTGATAGAGACAACCTCAAGTAATAATTTGTATTGGATGAATAGAAATGAGTATGAATTTAGACACCTTTAAAAACCATTCTAATCAAAAAAGTAGAATTAATAAATAAAACCCAAAAATATCCCCTATAAACTGACAGCTAGTCTCCTGAGACACCGTCTTTATGAGAGACGTCTTTCAGATCTAACCCATTAAAGCTTACTATTTTCTTTTACTCTACATTTTTTCTTTATGAGTCGATTCAATTAGAGATAATCTCTCATAAAGACTGTCTTTCAGAAGAATTTGTAATAAACTGATAGGAAACTAATGCGATACGTCCAAATGAGCAGAACAACTCCGTCCAAAAAGAAAAAAGAGCAGAACAACTCGAAATACTAGCGAAGAATCAAGATCTCGCGACCCACGCACGATATTCTTATATATATTATTATATTAATTTCACATGTTTCATCTATTTGGTATCTTAGTCAATGTTATATTGTTGAGCACTTAAGCTATAATTTCATTTGAATAATCTACAATAATTACGAAGTGTGTCGGCCATATTAAGCTATAGCTATGATAATGGGAATGCATGATCTAGGAATATCACTCAATTTAGATTATTTTTAAAAAAAAATCCACCAAAAATAAATATATAATTCGATGGATTTTAGCAATATTAATTAAATATGGGAAATTTCACTTGGTAATCCTGAGGTTTTCGGTTTTTCAGGTAGTAACCAAACTTTTTAAAAAATCCACATGGTAACCCTGAGTTTTACGTAATTGTTCTACCTTGACATTTCTGCACATAAAAACTATGGCAAACGTTAATTTTGAAGCTTTAAGACTATTGTGTGTCTATTTGTGCGACTCACTATTTCAAGTGTCATGAGTTTCAACCTTTTTCCCTAAAATATAAACCTCAACTCTACCATTTTTCATCCAAATCATATTTTTCCCTCAAATCCAAAAATGGTAGAGTTGAAGTTTATATTTTGGGGAAAAAAAATTGAAACTGATAGCATTTGATATGGTGAGTCACATAAATAAGTGTAAAACAGCCTCAAAGCTTCGAAATTAACGTTTGTTAACGTTTTGCTAACGTTTTATGTGCAAAAAGGTCACGGTGGAACAATTTGGTAAACCGTAAACCTCAAGGTCGTGAATTTTTTTTTAAAGTTTTGGTTACCACGTGGAAAACCTAAAACCTCAAGGTTACCACTTGAAATTTCCCATAAAATATTATAATAATTGCGTAATGTTAAAATATGTAACATATTTTAGGCCTCAACCCTCAACCTTTAGCTTAAGCTTTTGATTGAGATCCCAAAATATATTATAGAGTATAAACACACAAATGTGAGAGCTGAGACAATGTCAATATTACGATATCTAATAATGGTCCCAACTCCCAAGTCTCAACTCATCGGGACATAGCCATTCCACTTAATTTTGTATTGAGAAATATAATAGTGCCTTGAATTTAGTATTTTTTTAGGGACCTTCAATTTAGTATTAATGTAACAGATTGAAAATTTCTAATCTTAATCATTTTCGACTAATTTTTTAATTCCTTTAATTTTTTCCTAATTGGGATTATTGAACTCATCCAACTTAACTAAATTCCTAAATCTTATTTCAACTAATTTTATTTTTGAATTAATTTTAAAATTTTATTTTATTAGACTCTAAATTGATTTAATATCCGACTTAATTTTCGAATTCTTTATTAATTATTTCCTTTTACATACATGACGGGTTAAATTAATTTAAATATATGAAACTATATTTTTTTGTTTTTAAGTATTATTTTTATGAGCCCAAAAGTTTTAGATAGTAATTTATATACTACAGAAATTTAAAAACATTTAATTAACCAACGGTTTTCTAAAACTTTACATTTAAAATTCTTATTTATAAATTAATTTCGATAATCATTATTTTAACGATTTTAACGCTTTTATCTAAACTATTTTAATCTAGTATAGTTTTATCAATAACTTTAATTAGATTTTTAAGACTGTTTAACACCTAAATTAAATAAATCTTATCATCAAAAAAAATTGCTTAGGTCAAAATCTACCCATATTATTTTATACTTGTACACTTGTACAAGTAAATTTCATGAACCAAGAAAAATCAACCCTTCCTTACTCGTATAACCCATGAAAATCATTAGCTAAGATTTTTTACAATTTTTTTTATCCAAATTCCCTTACCCATTTGTCCTCCAAAATCTTCATTCATATATAAGAATCCAAGTCTTGTAACTTACACTTAGCAAATTGGAGCAAACAAACGTGCACTATCAAGTCCTAAGCCTCTTGATTTTCTTTTCCATCTAATTCCTAATTTCCTTTTACAAAATAACACATTTATATTCATTTCCTAATTATTTTTATTATATAGTTGATGAAACTCAAGAAATGGAACTTAGAATACTAATTTTAATCATCATGACGTTGGATTTGGAATATTATTTTTTGGAGCATAGTTGAGTAATATTTTACTTGACAGATCATTAATTTGGATTTTAAAGAACTTAGCTTGGATGATCATACTACTTATTTTCTTTAGTTCAGTATGGTATAACTTCTTACCTTACTCTTTATGTGGAATTTTACATTATGTTTACTTTATAATATGCAAAGTATGAAATATATTGAGTATGCTTAAATAGGAAATTAATTTAAGTAAATTATGATTAACGTTACATATAGTGTAGTTATGCTACAAATATTTTCAGTATGTTTATTAATAATATTTGGACATGGTTAGGAAGTTGGGTTAACTATTATATACTAATGATATCAAGTAGGAAAATTTGCCATGAATAATCCGAACTATCACCTGTTGGCCAGAAATAATCCCAACTATTGATTATTTTTTAATAATCCCAACTATTGCTAATGTTTGCTGAAAACAGTCCCTTGTGATTTGGAACCGGCTATAACAGGTTATTGGAAGTAAATTTTTTTTTCCTTTTTTTTTAATTTTCTTCATTCAAACCCATCTTCTTCTTCTTCTTCATTCTTCATTCATCCATCTTCTTGTTCTTCATTCATCATAAACCCTAATTCTTCATATATCCTTCTTCCTCTCCATCTTCTTCATCTTAATTCATCCTAAACCCTAAATCTTCAATGAATTCCTCTTCTTCTTCTTCTAAGTATTCAAACCCTAATCCCAAATATAGCAATGTTGAAGATGAAAGGGTAGGTTAGTGTTTTGACTTTGTTTTAACCTATTTTATGATGAAGGAAAGACAAAAAAAAGGAAAAAAAATTTTACTTCAAATTACCTGCTGCAACCGGTTCCAAATCACAAGGGACTGTTTTCAGCAAACATTAGCAATAGTTGGGATTATTAAGAAATAATCAATAGTTGGGATTATTTGTGGCCAACGGGTGATAGTTCGGATTATTCATGACAAATTTTCCTATCAAGTATTGTGTATGTCATAAACTAGTGTTACGATGTTTATGATTTATGTAGCAATGTAGTTAGAGTAAGAATCAGTATGTTAGACTTATTGTTAATATTTATGTGTAAGCCTTTAAATTAATTATTTTACAAAGTTGTGTGTTATTTCATGAACATTTTTTTATCTAGTATGGTTATGGTTATGCTAAGGATGTTGTCATTATACTTTATCTTTTATATTAAAGCTTATCCGTATAGTTATATATTAAATATTTAATTATTGTGTAAAAGTTTTTAGTAATTTAGTTTTTATATATATTCGTTAAATAAAAATAGAATTTAGTATGATAAATCAATTAAATTAAGTTGTTTAAGTGAAAGAGGCGAACAAATACTCATAGATCATTCGATCAGTATCATATATAAAAAAAAATATTATTTACAAATTTAAATTATCACGAGCTATTTTTATGATAATAACAAAAAATAACTAGTTAAAAAAGGATATATTTCAAAAAATTTTGCAAGTTATTTATATATTAAAAAGTTTTCTTAAATACATAAGATTTTATAATAAAAAGTAACTTTTGGGATATTAAATAGCTAGTTAGTACAAAATATATCTTTAGTTAACCATTTGACTAAAATTTATTTGAAACGATGTAAAAGTATATTTTTTTATAAAAATTTGCCCTTTTTAAAATTTTGTGTGAAATTTGGATTTTATGAAAATATTAAAAGAATAAAGTATTTACTTGTTTTATAACAAGAGTTATGGATTTGTGTGAATATATAAGTTTTACTTGTTTTAAAACTTGAAGTATTGATTTTTGTGAGCTTATATAGTGTTACTTGTTTTATATTTAGATTTATTAATTTTGTAAAATAATATGTTGTATCTGTTCTATTATTAGAATATTGATTTTTGTGAACTTGATAAGTCTTACTTATTTTTCAACTTGGAATATTGATTTTTGGTGAATTTGTTGAATTTTGAAAATTTATCCATAGAGTATAGTTTTACTCGATTTATAATTTAAATATTTATTTTTGTTAAAAGAATTAAAATATTTATTTGTTTTAAGTTAGAAATGTTGATTATTGAAACTTATTTCAATAGAAATAAATTTAGTAGCTACTTGTGAAAATATTAATCTAAAGACTAATAATAGAATATTTAGTTATTAGTGCAAATATATTAACAAATGAACTATTAAAAATAAAGTTTTAAAATAAAGTTTAATGAGTAAAACTTAAGTAGTGAACGTAGAAGGGCATACAGGTAGAATACTATTAAATAAGGAAGTTAACATCGAAATTGGTCAGAGTCAAAGTCAGCTTGTAGTATACAAAATGTGATGCAATGATCTGTGTATTGATTTAATAACCCTGATAGTAAGGAAATGTCGAACCATGGACCGGCATGTAAAATTCCGGCGCCCATGTTGGCTGGCACGTAAAATGCGGTGTTAGACAGGGAAGTAGCTATGTATCCTGTAGAAGCTCGAGCATAAATATTGGCGGGGTGACGACCCCCCACCACAGTTAGATATAAGGCTTTAGCCCTAATCTAGCCAGAGCCTTACATATATCAGGTGTCATATTGTTGTACTTGTTGATCAGTGATAAACTTGATTATTATTGATGCTATGAGGCATGGTACAGTTATGAGTATTAACCAACTGAACTTGCTTAAATATTAAGATTACCTAATTATATAAGTGGCAGTAACGTACTTCTGCCAGGGTTGAGAATGGTATCTTAATGACTTAAAAGTATGGAACAGTTGAAGAATATGGTAAAAGTATACAATGGTATCCATTTAAGTTTGTACTCTAATTTTTACTAGATAGATTCCCGTGTAAAACACGGATAAAATAAATATTTATTCATATGAATATATTAATATATATTAATTTATAAATTTATTTATTTACAACATAAACTTAATCATCAAATCTTGTATACTATAATTGACAAAGCAAATAATTAAATAATTTGTTATACAATTATATTAAAAGATATATGCAAAAAAATAGACAAAAAATTATCATTAATCAATAATTTTTATCAATTTGATTATCGTTAAGCTATAATATATCGAATTATCGATGAAATCACTCAACAAGTCAAGAAATATCCGTCAATAGTTTCTATTAAATTAAATTTTCATTACTTCAATTTAAAATGTAATAGAATACTTTGTTTATCATAAAAAAATTTATTTTCTTTTCTACGATCCTATCATTGGAATTTTTTAGATTTTCCATCAATATATTATATTTTAACTTACTTTGTAGATTATTATCATGTATGATTATAAAATATTTTTACAAGAATAATAAGATATACACACTGAATATAAAATATAATATAAATTTTGAGCTTAAGACTTACTATTGTGTATTTAAAATAGACATTATTTCTTTGAATATTAAGTCAATCATCAAAAGTTTTCATGTCAACAATAAAATAAAGGCGGAAAAAATTCTAATGAGAATATGACACGTGTCCCAAGTCGTTTATTCATTAGTATATATATATATTTTTTTGAATATCAAGTCAATCATCAAAAGTTTTCATGTCAACAATAAAATAAAAGCGGAAAAAATTATAATGAGAACATGGCATGTGTCCCAAATTGTTTCTTCACTAGTGGAAAAAAAGCTATTGGCTGCTGCTTATTGGCTGCAGTTTTTAGGAAAACGCAGCCAATATGAGTAATAAAATGCTGGAAAAAAAAAATTATTAAAGGGCTGCGGTTTTTACCCTTAACCGCAGCCCAAAAGTGTTTCAAAAACTAAGATAAAGAAAGGGCTGCGGTTTTTATTTTGTCCGCAGCCCTAAGTCGCTTTCAAAATTAAAAAAAATCAGTTAAAAAAAAATTATAGAAAGGGCTGCGGTTTTATCATCTGTCCGCAGCCCTAAACCCTATAAAAATAAAAAAAAATAAAAAAATCAGAAAAAAACCCTAAGAAGAGCCTCATCTGTCCGCCTCCATATAAATTAGAAAAAAACCGTCATTTCTCTAAAGAACCCTAAGAGCCTCAATAGTACTCATTTCTCTAAAGAACCCTAAGAGCTTCAATCTGAAATGCCTTCATTCCTTCTTCAATATTCTAAAAATCAGAAACCCTAAGATCTGTTCGTTCCTTCTTCAATATTCTAAAAAATCAGAAACCCTACAGATCTGTTCGATATTCAAAATCAAGTCGTTTCTTCTTCAAAATCAAGTCGTTTCTTATTCTTAAAAAACTTGAAAACGCCTTCTTCTTCTTCGATTTCTGGGTGTTCTATTCGATTCCTCTCTGATTTTAAAAGACCCAAGTGTCCATGATTTTCGTTATTTGAAGATGAAGCCTATCAGATCTGGAAGATGAAGATGAAGATGAAGATATGGGTAATTTCGTTTTGGGATTGTAATTTTCATTTCGTTTTTGGGATTGTATTTTTAATTTCGTTTTTGGGATTGTATTTTTAATTTCGTTTTTGGATGTATTTTAAGTTCGTGTAAAAAATGTAGATCTGGGTAATTTCGTTTTGGGATTGTATTTTTAATTTTGTTTAGTTTTAATTTAGTCAGGTGGCCGATGATTTCTGGGTGTATTTTTTGATTTCTGGGTAATTTCGATTCCTAAATCTACTGAAAAAAGGTTTTGATTTCTAGTGTTTTAATTTAGTCAGGTGGTCGATGATTTCTGGGTGTATTTTTCGATTTCTGGGTAATTTCGATTCCTAAATCTACTGAAAAAAGGTTTGTAATTTGTCTTCATGTAGATCTGGGTGTTTTTATTTCGTTTTTATGATGTTTTCATGTAGATCTGGGTGTTTTTTTTTTTTTTTTGATGTTTGATGTTCATCGTAAATCTGGGTTCGTTTTTAGTTTTTGAATTTTTTTGTTTTTTATTTTTTAAGATGACTAAGGGCTGCGGTTCTATATATGTCCGCAGCCAATTGTTTTTTTTTATTTTGAAAAATGACTAAGGGCTGCGGTTGTAATGTCCGCAGCCCATTATAAAATCTCATTTGCTGCTACTCCAAGGGCTGCGAGACAAAACCGCAGCCAATACCCTAAAAAAACCCGCAGCCCTTACACTTTTTTCCACTAGTGCTTCATTAGTATATTTTATTGATGACGATTGATAAATAGATAGATTGGAAATAAAATTGAAAACGAAAAAAGAACTGCTTTGCATAATTGTTTGTAATTTGTAAGCCTCCAATGTATTATGTACAATCCAGTTGAATACTATATATAAATAATGCTAGAATATATTGTAACTGTCGAATTTGGATTCTATTAACTTAAATAAATATTGCTAGAATATATTGTAATCGTTCAATCTTTATTATTCTGTTAATTACTTAAATAAATTCAATTGATTTAGGAAATTATTTTCATAAAATAATCAGTTGCAATTCAGAGAAAATGGGCGGGAAACTAATGAAGGAGAGGCTGACATGTGTCAGTCTTGTTTCTTCATTAGTATTTTTTATAGATAGATAGATTATGGATTATAGATTATAGATTCAGTAAATATAGTGTATTATTTACGTATTTGAGCTGGATAGGAAGTTATACTCGGCGTTACAAGCTGATCGATTCAATCGGTTGTTATCTGTATTATGGATGGCAGCATGTTGTAGGATTTAATTTCAGGTTCCGATCTAGGCCGCATCCACAATTTATTTATGCTATCGAGGACTTAGCTGCAAATTTTTTTATATACTTCATGTTTGATGATTTTTACGTATTTAATTTTAATTATTGTGTATTTTTGAAACGAACGATATGTATTTTGTTTTTCCTACTTATATGTAATATTTCTCATTTCTAATAAATATTTTTTTTTTAAATTTTAAAGGTTTTTAGGAGATCGGCATTTTCACACTTTCGCATTATTTTGTAAAATTTTTTGTTAATATTAATTACCTATCGTATTTATCGGTTTTGTTACAATTAATATCGTATTTGCTTTTTTATATGATTTATATTTTACTCTTAATTTGTAATAGAGTTTAATTAATATTTCTTGATATATTAATTAGTTTAAATATAGGAAATGAAATTTTGTTTGACTTATCTCAATGTGAAGATTATTAATATGAACTTTTTATAATATTTAATTATGTATTTAATAAGTGCATTGGTAAACATGTAAAAAGCAAATGTGCTATTATCTCTAAAGTGAAGAGAGTGAAAATTTTAAAATATTATATAAACATTCTACATCATTGATGACTATTGAAGGATGAATTTGAATGTTTAGAAGTTGAGTAGACTACAATAGTTTTTCGTCAAAACTCCTAAAATAAAATTTTTGTTATGTTATGTTTGGAAATGGTGATTTCTCTTGAAAATCTAGGATTGACTTAAATTTATTGTTTGGCAAATTAAAAATTTTCGAATTTGTATTTTGATGAATTCCACCATTGTTTTCAAGTACTTAAAGTTGAGAAATTTGAGAATTTGAGAATGAGAATGACTTCACAAACCTTCTCATTCTCAAATTCTTCATTTATAATTTCATAACTAAAATCCATAATTGAAAATGAAATATTTAATCCCAAACACAACTTTAAAAGGTTTAGAATAAAATAACCATAAATTTGTGTTTCTCATTACGATTTTTTGAGTTTATAACAAATCTCTAGATAAAAAAATACAAATTGTTTGATAAATGAATTGAAATATTGTATATAGATGTACAAAACTCACCAAGAAGTGACTATCTTTTGGCTTGTTTTCTTCTGTTGTTCTTGGTATTTTGCACTAATTTACATAATTTTCTCTTTTGGTATGTTATCCAAATTCTCTCTTTACAGTATTTCCCACATAAATTAAAATTTACTTTTGTTTCCTCACTATGTCTTGAACATTAATGGGCATTCATAGAGCGGTTTAAACGTGACCCGATCCAAAACTCGCCCAGAAACCGAAAGTAAACGGCCTAAAAATGTGTTTGTTTTTAGGTTGCCGAACCGACATTATCCGATCCGAAGTTTTACCCAAACCGGTAGATAACTAAAACGAAAAACGGAACCCGAGCTGTAACCGATACATAGCCGTTAAACGACATCTCGTAAACCTAATAATGACCAACGCGAGTCATATACGACCCGAATCATGCTCGAAATCGAACTCGATCCAGCTTAAATTGATTAACCCAAATGAAGTTTAGATCGAACTGTTGTAAAGCTAAACCAATTTTTAACATAAAAGTATGATCGACTCAGATTCAATCTTCTTATTACTTATTCTAATAAAGTGATAAATATTTAGTAAAATAAATTTTGTAAATATATGGTTTCATATATTTAGAGTTAATAATCAATTGTCATATGTTTATTTAACTACTTTTAATCGAATTCGATGAAAATTGATTGAACTTTATAATTTTAATTTTCTGTCAAATAAGTAACAGTAACAATGTATCACTAATTGAGAAAATGGAACATAGTAAGATGAATTTCGAGTATTTTGAGAAAATGGAGGATTGAATGAACGATTTTGATACTTAATTTGAGCACCTTGATTGCTCGAAGCTTTTTTCTTGGGTTTTTTACTTGGATTTATTCCATAATTTAGATTATGTGAATTCAAAATAGACGTTTAAATTAATAAATGATTATTTTACTTTAACCAATTGTCGGCCGACACATGGAAAGAGACAGCCACTGGCTGTCAATACATGTTGCATACTCATTTTTGTAAGCCAATTCAACAGTGACATGTGGCGCAACATTTTGAAAATAAGAAAGTGATTGGTCGAATGAACAACACACAAAAAAATGCAAAATTCCGACCAAAATCCACCGACTACTCACTTTTAGTTGAAAAATTTCGACTACTTTTCCGACTAACACATGTTAGAAATTCCAACTAAATTGCAACTAAATGTGTTTTTTGTCGTAATTTCAAATTGAAAAAAATAGCATTAATTATCACCAACCAACTACCGACCAAAACTTTTAGTCGGTAATTTTTCCGACCACTTTCCGACCAAAAGTTGGTCAGTAGTAGGTCATTGATAATTTTTCTTTTTTTGATTTTATTGGTTGACCAAATATAGATATATAACTTGAAAAGCTTTAGATGTAGAATACAAAAGTTGTGGTGTAGTGATTACCACAATGGTTCACAAACCAAAGGTCCCTAGTTCATTTCAAGCCAACAAAATATTTTGTTATTTTATTAAAATTTTATCTTATAGTAATAATTTTGCATTATTAATATATTAATAATATACAACGACTAATAATAATAATAATAATAATAATAATAATAATAATAATAATAATAATAATAATAATAATAAGCCTAGAGCCATAACCATCACATCACAGCACATAAACTTCACATGAAAGGAGTATTAACTGCAAATTAAATCGATAAAATTTCATTGTTAAACCAGTTGGTTAGAGAGACAGTAGCCCATCAAATATATTGTATATATGTATTATGTTAGTCAACCTTTTTAATTTTATTCGATGTGAAATTGCAAGTGGGTTATTACTTTTTATATGGCTAGATCCTAATTGAAATTAGTGCGGACAATAAAAGGGGTTTAATATATCTGATTGCTAAAATATTTCTAACCCGTGCAACTAATTGATTACCTTTAATCATATTGAATTTAGACACCTTATTTAAAAACCAAATATTAAACCAAAAACAATCATAAACTAATTAACAAAACGCTATAATATCATACATGCCAGTAAAAATGTTAGAAATAATTTTTAAAGAGCTTTGACAAATGTAATTATTTTAGTGGATAATAGTTAATTAAATGACAATATTTACATAATTTACAATTAACTTAGAGCTAAATTAGGTAAAATAGTTATATATTTAATTATAGAAATTCTATATGCCTAATCTAGAAAAATTATATGCTACCTTGGAAAAAAGAATATTTTATATGTTTTATTGGATGAAAAAAGTAATACATTTAATAAATAATTTTTTAAAAAATCAATTTAGTTTTTGCTTTAAAAAATTATGAATTATTCGATAAATTTAATTACGATAAAATATACTTGCATTATTCTTTGAATTTATATTTTTATATATTCAATATTTATAAATTCGTGTATTATACGAGTTTCTATATTAACTCACTAATTCACTAACAGGTCACGTCCAAATTGAGCAACTCCCATTTACTTCCTTTGTCCCATATAGTTTGAATTAAAGAGAAAACTGCTATTTTTTTAAGAAAAAGGTGGATAATGGTACTAAATGAGAAGAGAGAATAAATTGTGTGGATAAAAATAAAATGGATTAAAATATATGGATAAGATTAAAAAGAAATGGTGGGTCATAATCCATAAATAAAAATAATGCAAATTAAATGGAGCGAACAAAAATAAAAAATATTGCAATTTCGAAAAAAAAAAATGAGATGAAGGGAGTAATACTCTAAAATCAAGACTCGCGACACACGATGTTGATATTTATTAAACTCCATTATTCTAATTTGGCATGTTTCAGGTACTAGTAGTATCTTAATTGGTGTTAAAACTAAGTTATACTATAATTAAATTTAAATACTCTACAATAATACTTAGTTAATGTTATGATAATGGCAACGCATGATATAGGAATAAGTACAAGTTCAGTAATTAAAAAAAAAAAAATCCCCCAAAAACAATTATATATTTCTATGAGTTTCAGAAATATAACTTAAATATTTTTTTTTTGAGATAATTTTGTAATAGTTGCGTGGTAGTACAACTCGGCACATAGTTATAAGACTTAATTTTGTATTGATAATTTTGTATTGAGAATAGAGGTGTTAAATAGGTCGGGTCGGATTGAGTTAAATAGGTCGGGTTGGAGTAGCATTTATTATTCTACTTTACGGCCGTTTGGTTGATCGACCTATATATACAATAATATTATTTAAAAATATAAAAAATTGATAAAATATTATATTTCAACCAAAGCCTATAATCATTTGACCAACCCAGCTCGATCCTTTATACTAAGGCCGTTAATGGCCTTACCCGTTATTGACCCAACTCGCTAATGATCCGTTAACGTGATTTGACTCTTAGCCCGTTGAATTGACCCACCCTGTTATTGAACACCTCTAATTGAGAAATATAATTGGAGTAGAAATTTTTTAAATAATATATTAGTATTCTACTAGTATCTTAATTATTATTTTATATACTAAAGTTATACTACCTCCTATTCACCAAGATTGTCCCATTTGACTTTTGGCACTATTCATTCATCACTCTTAATTTGTATTTTACTCTTAATCTATAAGTTAAAACATAGTCATGTGGGATCTTGCTTGATTCGTCTCAATACAACGATTATTAATATCAAATTTTTATAATTTTTAATTAACAATAATTGAAGATATTAAGGGTTAAAATGTTGCCTCGGCATGTGTGAAAAGTCAAATGAGACAATCTTGGTGAATAGGAGGGAGTATTATACTTACGTTTGAATTCTCTAAAATAATACTTAGTAAATGCTATGATATTGGGAACGCATGATGTAGGAATAAGTACAAGTTCAGTAATTAAAAAAACAAAAATCCCCCCAAAATAAATATATACTTCTATGAGTTTCAGCAATATAACTTAAATAATAAATATTGTACTACCTCCTATTCAGCTCAAATGTCCCATTTGACTTTTTGGTACTATTCACTCATGACTCTTAATTTGTATTTTACTCTTAATCTATAAGTTAAAACATAGTCATGTGGGATCTTGTTTGATTCGTCTCAATACAAGGATTATTAATATCAAATTTTTTTAATTTTTATTTAAGAATATTTTGAGATATTAACGGTTAAAATGTTGCCTCGGCAAGTGTGAGAAAGTCAAATGGGACATTTAAGCTGAATAGGAGGGAGTAATAATTGTATGGTAGTACAGCAATATAACTTAAATAACAAAATATCTCTATGAGTTTCAGTAATTCTACTTTTTTAATGTAATTTGAATGGAAGTTTTTTTTTTCTTCTTGTTTACTTTTTGCCCAACTTTTAATATAAATTTTAAACCTCAATATCTCTAAATACACACAATAAAAAATGATAAAAAAAATACATAATAATAAAGCATATATTAAGACTAATCTAACGAGATCTTATATGAATATATTTTATCTTCTAAATATATAAGTGTTAAAATATAATTTAAATTTTTCTCTCCTTAAAGTGGAATTAGGGATGGTCATGGGTCTAGGACCCTGTTGAACCCGCTTCAGACGCGCCCCTTTTTTAAGAGTTTGTGTCTATTTTTTGACCTATTTGAATCGGGTCGGATCAGGATCTAAAAAATAATTGGAGGGTTCGGGTCCGTGTTTGAGATTTGGACCCTAGACCAGCCCCTTAGACCCTTATCTAGTTATAAATATTAAATTGTTTATTTCTATTTGTCTTCTACATATGACTTGTGCCCCAACACTTATTTTCTTTTCATATAACTTATAAGCATAATATATATAAATAATATATATATGCTACTTGTTAAGCATTAAGTGCTAACCCAATTACCCTTATTTATGGACTCTAACTAGTGCTTGTAATAGAATGTAAGCGTATATGGATGACTCTATGTGGCTTTAGATGTTAAATTAGTATTAAATATTTGAAAATACGATAATAACTCTCTTACAAATATACTAAAA
The DNA here is from genome assembly GCA_019776075.1 of Amaranthus palmeri. Classification (NCBI taxonomy): domain Eukaryota; kingdom Viridiplantae; phylum Streptophyta; class Magnoliopsida; order Caryophyllales; family Amaranthaceae; genus Amaranthus; species Amaranthus palmeri. The sequence goes on from JAAKBH010000492.1 coordinate 213,536, forward strand.
ATATAATGACCTACAAAAGGTTCAAATTTGACAAAACAAAGAGAATTTTTTACACCATTAGATTTGAAGGGTATGGGTTTGGGTCTGAAAATTTTGGAAACTTAGGGTCCGGATCTGAATCTAGATCTCTAAAAATTAAAAGGGTTTCGGTCCTGATTTGGTTGGACCCGCTCCAGACACGGTCTAGACCCGCCGCATGATCATCTCTAGGCGGAATATTCCGAATGAGAAACATTAGAAAATGAAGGGAGTATTCTATAAGGAATTGAGTAAAGTATGCTTTTTTGTTCGTCAAAACTCCTAAAATAGTTGAATAGAATTATTCAGAAAGTTTCCAATCCTGATAAGAATATGGATATACGAGACTATGAATAAGACTAAATTCAACTTATTATTCTAATGCACCCCTGAAAAATCTTACTCCATCTGTTCTATTTAATTTGCATCATTTTTTATTTTAATCCGTCCTATTTAATTTGCATCATTTTTATTTTGGAACTATGGTCCACCACTTTCTTTTATTTAGAATACGCCTATTTGTTAGATAGTTTATTAGCTTGATAAATGAATTTAAATGTAATATATAAAAAATAGAAAATTCACCAAGGTCAAATGTAAGTATCTTTTGGCTCTTTATTTCTTTTCTTGGTTCCTTACGCATCGATTTAAGATTCTCTGCTTAGTTCACGCTATTTTCTTTTTTGGTCTCTATTCACACTATTTCACACAAATTAAATTTTACATTTTTGGCCCCCATTAGACAAAACTAGAGATGTTCATTCGGGTCATCAGGTTGATCTCGGGTCAGGTGTTTCGGGTCGGTTTAAAATCGGGTTTTGTGTTCACATTGGTTTTATATAATTGTAGATCCATTTTTAAGTCAGTTCAAATCGGGTTCGGTTATAAAATCTGTTGATTGAATGATACTCAAATGATTAGAGAAGGAATGATGCTGCTATATTGATTCATTCAATCTGCTTTAGGGAAGCCAACTATTACATATATATAGTAAGCTAGGAGCTAAAAGCATAAGGCCTATGGACCAACGTCCTTTATACATACTACTACATACTATAGTGCGTGAGAGCAACAAACAAAAGGAATAAAGGACAGAAAGTGTCAGAACAGCAGAGCAGCAGGAGCAGCACACTGAATTGTTAGTGGAGCAGCAAAATTAAGGAGCACAGCATATATCATCAGTCAATACCCCCCTTCAAGGTGGGAGTGGGGCAGTAGCAAGAACTCCCAGCTTGTGAAGAAGGTACTGATGTTGAGAGACAGGCAAGGACTTTGTGAAGATGTCAGCAATCTGATCCTGGGAAGACACATGCTGAGGTTGTATGAGACCTGATTGATGCTTCTCACGAATGAAATGACAATCCACCTCGATGTGTTTTGTCCTTTCATGATGCACAGGATTGGCTATAATAGCTAATGCAGCCTTGTTGTCACAATTCAACACAGTAGGGCCAATGTTGGACATACCAATATCCTTAAGCAGCTGAATAAGCCACAGGACCTCACAAGTGGTTAAGGCCATGGCACGATACTCAGCCTCTGCTGAACTTCTAGCCACAACAAGCTGTTTCTTAGACTTCCATGAGATGGGAGATTCACCCAAGAGGATGCAGAAACCAGTAGTAGATCTCCTGGTCATTGGACAGCCAGCCCAATCACTGTCACAGTAAGCTATAAGGGATGCCTGAGATGATGAAGTAAGGAGTATGCCTTGTGATGGGTTGTTTTTGAGATACCGGAGGATACGTTTAGCAGCCTGCATATGGATGGTTGTTGGTTGGTGCATGAATTGGCTAAGTGTATGAACAGCAAAGGAGATGTCTGGTCTTGTGAGGGTTAGATAGATGAGTTTGCCAATGAGAGTTTGATATGGGGTGAATGATGGAAGAGGGTCACCTTGTTTGAGGCTGAGTTTGATGTTAGGATCAAGAGGAAGGTTGAGAGGTTTAGAATTGGTCATTTTGTATTCCTGAAGAAGATCATGGGTGTACTTGGACTGAGATAGGAAAAATCCCTTGGAGGATCTGTCAACTTCAATACCTAAGAAGTATCTTAAGTTGCCCAAGTCCTTCATATGGAATTGTGAGGACAGAAAATGCTTGGTTTTTGTTATCATCAAAGGGTCATTCCCAGCTATAAGCAGATCATCCACATAAACAAGGATCACAGTATGTTTGTGCAAGACATGAGTGGTGAATAAAGAGTAGTCACTTTTTGATTGAACATAACCAAAGGACTGTAGAGCACAAGAGAGCTTTGAAAACCACTGTCTAGGGGCCTGTTTTAACCCATAGAGAGACTTTTGCAGCTTGCACACTTGAGTAGGAGGAGGCACAGATGTATGAACAGCAATGGGCAGACCTGGAACCTGATAGCCCTGTGGGAATTTCATGTAAACTTGCTCATCAAGGTCCCCATGTAGAAACGCATTTTTTACATCAAGTTGAAAAACTTCCCAGTCATCAATAGCAGCAATGGCCAAAAGAGCCCTCACAGTAGTCAACTTTGCAACAGGGGCAAAGGTTTCAACATAGTCAACCCCATACTTTTGTCTGTTACCCATGATCACCAATCTTGCCTTGTATCTTTCTATACTGCCATCAGGCTTGTATTTTGTCTTAAAAATCCATTTACTCCCAATGGCTTTCTTGCCATGTGGAAGATCACATATAACCCAAGTGTGATTTTCCTCCAAAGCAGACAGTTCTTCATTCATTGCTGTGAGCCAATGAGAATGTTTAGAGGCTTCAAAGAAGGTAACAGGGTCAGGAGTGTGGTTAAGCTGAGAGAGAAAACAGTGAAAGGTTGGAGTGACACAAGTGGTAGTGTTATGAGCAATGGGTGTGACATAGTCACTGAGCCAAGAGGGAGTGGTTTTTGTTCTGTCAGATCTTCTGAGAGGAGGGGCAGGTTCTGTGGGAGGTGAGGGGGGTTCAGATGTAGGCTCAATGTGTTGAGGTGAAGAGATAGGAGAGGGTGCAGGTTCAGGATCAGATTCATCATCTGATGAATCTTCCCACACAGGAGATTTGGTCAGGGAATGTTCTTTAGTAGAAGGAATAAGTTGGGCCAGTTGGTGAGGTGGCAAGGTATATGGAAATATGTGCTCAAACCACTTGATGTCCCTAGAGACAAAGAGTTGATTTGTGAAGGTATTGAGAAGTTTATAGCCTTTTTGTTGAGCTGGGTAGCCAAGAAACACACAAGGGATACCTCTAGGGTTCATCTTATCATTGTCAACAGCTGGGTTATAGGCCAAGGCTAGGCACCCAAAAGGTTTAAGATGTGTGTAAGATGGTTTTTTGTGGTGTAGGGCTTCATAGGGGGATTTATTGTGAAGGATAGGTGTAGGCAGTCTATTAATCAGGTAAGCACTGGTAAGAATGCAGTCTCCCCAATAACACTTAGGGAGTCCAGCTTGTATCCTCAAGCACCTGGCCATTTCAAGCACATTCCTGTGTTTCCTCTCACACCTCCCATTCTGCTGGGCTCTATCAACACAGGTTTTTTGATGAGTAATACCATTCACCTCATACAAGGTTTTACATTGTGAATCTTCAAACTCCAGAGCATTGTCACTTCTTATGATTTTCACTTTCCTTTCAAATTGTGTGTGGGCAAGAGTAACAAATTTCTGAATAGCAGAGAAGGAGTCTGACTTATGCTTAAGTAATGTGACCCATGTGGTTCTACTGTGATCATCAACCACAGTAAGGAAGAACCTAAACCCTTCCCTTGTTTGGTGTCTGTATGGTCCCCACACATCTATGTGAAGTAGGTCAAAAGGATTAGCTGCATGTGAAGGGCTGAGCTGATATGGTTGCTTAGTCAGTTTTGCCATAGGGCATGTGACACACAAATGTTCTACTGTTTTAGGTAAGCTATTGACAATGCCTAATGAGTGCAACTTGGCAAATGGAGCATGCCCCAATCTGAGGTGCCACAGGAGGGTTTCATTCATTTTCTCACTTTCAACACACCCATGAGTAATATGCATACTGTTAAGAGCAACATGTTTAATATCTCCAATCAAGTCATTCACATTTTCATCAACAAGATAATACAAGCCATTTTTGGATTTTCCTATCCCTTTCACCATATGATTATCATTGTTAAATATAATGCACCAACCAGCATAGAAGTTCACTTTGCAATTATCAGAATCAATCAACTTCTTTACAGACAACAGGCTATGCTTAAATTCAGGCACTACTAGCACATTTTTAAGGGTCAGACCATTTTTCAACATCACAGAACCACAATGTGTTATGTTAGATGTGCCCCCATTGGGTAGATTTATTTTATATGCTCTAGTTACAGCCCTAGGGTTTGTTACACACCCCACATTTCCAGTCATATGGTCACTTGCCCCAGAATCTATGATCCATTCAGTCATAGTGTCATTAGCAAAGAAACATGATATCATACCTGCAAACCCTCCAAATGCATTTTCCACCTCTTCTTCTGAATGAGCATTGTTCACAGCAAGTTTGTGATTGCCAGGAAGGCTTCTGAGCAGCTGTTCAAGTTGCCCCACAGTTATTTCACTTCCTTCCCCCAGAATGCTACTGTCTTGAGCACTTGCTGCCATTCTATAATTTCTGTTCTTGTTCCAGTTTTGACCAGAATTACTAGGCCTCATTTGAGGTTCCTTTCCTCTGTATGGTGGCTTATATCTTGAGTGCCACTTTGGATAACCAACCACAGACCAGCACTTATCCCTCACATGCCCTTTCATACCACAGGCACTGCACACAACAGGTTCACTCACACCCCTGCTATACATTGCAGATGATTCCATGCTCACAGAAGGTTTCATGGAATTTAGCACATTCCTCTGTGACTCTTCTTGTTGCAGTGTGCTACAAGCAAAGTCAACAGATGGAAGGGGAGTTATCATCAAAATCTGACTTCTCAAGGGTCCATAGGTCTCATCAAGGCCATTTAAGAATTGAAACAGCCTTTTTTCTTCTTTTAGTTTCTCACATGCTTCCAAATATTTCACAGTATCTTCACTTGGCTCATTGATAGCAGGAAGCTGATCTAATGACTCCAATTCTTCCCACATACTCCTCATGGCAGTATAATACTCATTAATGGAAGATGTTCCTTGTTTTGTCTCATACAACTCTTTGTTCAACTTGTATTTAAGTGAACCATTGGTTATGGAAAACCTTCTTTCAAGGTACAACCATATTTCCTTAGCAGTCATCATGTACATTATAGTTTGTTTAATTGGTTCAGACACTGAACCCATGATCCAGCCTATAACTGTATCATTGCATGTATCCCACAAATCACTCTTGGTTTTATCTGTATCATCCCTTACTACATTGCCATTAATGAATCCTAGCTTCCTTTTTGATGAGAGAGCAATTTCCATGGACCTCCTCCAACGTCTGTAATTACTTATATCAGTTAGCTTCTCTACACTCACACTATTAGGTCCATCAGAACCATGTAAGTAAAGAGGGTTTTGTGGATTCATTTTTTCCATGAACAAGTTTAAAAGGATGAGAATGAGATGAAAAACAGAAGAAGAAAAGAGGTTTAAGAAGAGAAAAGAATGAAAGGCAGAATATTCAGGTTCAGAGTCTCAAAGGCTCTGATACCATGTTGATTGAATGATACTCAAATGATTAGAGAAGGAATGATGCTGCTATATTGATTCATTCAATCTGCTTTAGGGAAGCCAACTATTACATATATATATAGTAAGCTAGGAGCTAAAAGCATAAGGCCTATGGACCAACGTCCTTTATACATACTACTACATACTATAGTGCGTGAGAGCAACAAACAAAAGGAATAAAGGACAGAAAGTGTCAGAACAGCAGAGCAGCAGGAGCAGCACACTGAATTGTTAGTGGAGCAGCAAAATTAAGGAGCACAGCATATATCATCAGTCAATAAAATCAAGTGTCTATCGGGTCATTGGGGCCTGTTTTGAACACCTCTACACAAAACCCATCTCTATTCTTATTGTACGCTTGGGTTTTCACTTTTTCTTTAGACTTCTTAACTCGACTAATCAACGGTCAACAAACGTTTTAGTAAATGTACTTAAATTATATGTTAAGTACATTTATATATTACAATATTTTATATTCAATTGATTTCAATATATATAAAATATCAATTAATTAATCCATGAAAATTAGGACCATTGTGACATTAAAAATACATACATACATATATATATATATATATATATATATATATATATATATATATATATATATATATATATATATATATATATATATATATATATATATATATATATATATATATATATATATATATATATATATATATATATATATATATATATATGACATATAATAAGATCAATAAAGAAACTTTAATGTGAATTTATAACTTAGTATGTAACAAAATAAAGTCACTGAAGAAACGCACCCAATCCGGCACTTAAGATCATCAAAGTGAAAACAACACAAACCTAACCAACACACCCTAATCGTTGGATCTATAATTATTTTTCAAATTCAAGAAAATCCATTATTTTTTTTTTACTGATATATTATCATCTACCAGTTATCTTCATATCTTTCTGACTCTCATCAATACATACCCAGTTGATAATAATAACTATAACAATTCGATACCAATTAATGCAGCTTGACGTAGTTGCTAAATTTACCATACATTTCATCCACAAACCGAATGTTCCACTTGATTAAAACCATTTTTTTTATTTTCTTCCACGTGATTGTGAACTGGATTCAAAATTGGCATCTAATCATTGATAAATTAATTTTGTATTCTCTATAGGTTGTTTTGCAAATAATTGATAGCGGTTTACTGTGGCGGAATTGATCAAATGATTTTGAACCCGGATATGAGTAGTTTGTTCAAAAATAACTTGTTCGTAAAAATATTTGTATCAACCAGCTAATTTACCAAGCACTAGCATTTGATGGTTCGACCCAACTCTCTATTTGTATCAAAACAACTTAAATTGGTCAATAAGTCATTTTGCAGAATACCACCTTATCAATTTATTGGTTACATTTTGACTATGTTAGAATTTAGAAAATGAATCTAGGCAATTCAAATGAAATTCAGTATTATAACTAATTGGTAGTAACAAGAGTTGCTCCTCAAATTTATAAAGTGGGATATCCTCAACTAGAAGGGTTACAAATAAATTTAAGGCCCCTTAACCAATGATAATATTAAATGTCCAACCATAACGGCTCAACAACAATTCGGACTCTGATCTGATATTAGAAAATGGATCAAAGCAATATAAATAAGAAGAAATTCCGCTACAACCAATTGATAATAATAGTAGTAGGATTCACTCCTTAAATTTATAAAGTATTATATAGTTTTCTCTTTATCCCACACAAGACAACAATTTAAAGAATTAAACTAGTGAATTTTTTTAGAGATGGTCTTTGTAAATAACGGTTATTTGTGAGGTTCATAAATCACCCTTATGTGATAGGATGTGATAGAGTGAGTGTTTTGTTATTTTAATTTATCTTTTCAATTTTGATTATTTTAATATTATTCTTTTTGTCTTTTTGTGGTGATTTATCACGATCATTGATTAGAAATTTTTTATTTTTTATTAAGTATAACCATAAAATTAAATAGAGCACCAATTTGAGAGTAGAGTATCCTCTTTGGGAATTGGGGGGATTGTAAATACTGTCATATCAGTTTTAAATATTTTGTGATTTAATAAGCTTAATCTTGTACACCGTCCAAATAATGGTGTATGATAAATATTCCTCATTACCTCAAAAAAAAAAAATAATAAATATTCCTCATAATTTGAAATCTTCAACGCTTACACAACTGATCTACGTCAGAAAAATTATTAAATGATCCTCAATATCCCTTAAAATTAGGACCATATCCCATCCAATATGACATTTTAGTTTAAGAATTTTAGTTTGTACTAATATTTTTTTTTTGTGAGATTTAATCATTTTTATTGTTTAGGAGTATTAAATTTCCTTGTGTGACTGTTGGACTTTTCAAATAGATACGTACTACAAATTAAAATCTGAATAAAACTAGCTTAACTTTCTAAGCAAATATATAGAATATTTTAATTCAATATTACTTTTGCTTCATATAATTAAATCCTATGATAATTAATATTTTTATATTGTAAAGACCAAGCCTTTTTTATTATGTGTTCTATCTCAAAACATAAAAGGATACCATAATTTACAATTAGTGATGGCCACGATTCGAGTTGTGTCGGTTCCGTTTCGGTTCCACCCGATTCCGATTCCATCTGGAACTTGATTAATTCAAACGTTTTATGTCCTAATTCTGTTTTCGGTTCCGGGCGGTTCCAAAGGGTTCCTTGGAAGTTCCGGTTGTTCCAACTCTCGGGTCGGGCGGGTCGGACCATCGATTTCATTCTTATTGTTCCTTTAAATATAATATAAAAAGACTATAATAATGCGGATGTACATTTGTTGATTACTTGATATTAGTGAAATTCATTGTCTGTCATCGTTATTAAAATATTTCCTAAAAAGAATGAAAAAAATAGATTAATAAGAAATGATAAAGATGATTAATAATAGAAGAGGGAGCAAATGAACTTGAACCTAGTATCTCGAAGGAATACTAAGTTGCCTACGTACGTATCCCGAAGAAATCAAAGCCCACGTAGTTCTTTGTCATACCTTTTATTTGTCATTGCTGAATGTTGTCCGGTATTCATGATCCTATTCGTCTTTGTTATCATCATCTTGTTGGTAAGATGTTTCCGTTGTCTCGACTTCCGATGATGATGCAGATGTATATATCATCATCAGTGGATCATTATCGTCTTGATCATCATCGTTCTTGAGTCCTTGTGTTCAGAACTCCACTTGATCCCTATCTTTCTTCAAAACATATTTGAATAGTATTTGGAGCAAAACGATATCTCTTTTCATCTAAAACTCTTCTACCTGCACTAAAAGCAGACTCCGACGCAATAATGGAAGCAGGAATTGCAAGAATATGCATTCCAATTCTCGATAATATCGGGAGTTTTATATTGATTTTTCTTTCCACCATTCTAAAATATTATAAATACCTTGTTCAATTTCAATGTGATGTTTATAAGAAAATTATTCAGTTCTAAATATGAAGCGGAGGGTGAGGAAGAAGATGATCCTGCAAAACTATCATCTTAACATTTTTAGTTTTTTTTTATTGTTCATATTTTGTTGTTGTTGTGGTTGTTGTTGTTGTTGTTTGATGATAGTTTCTATGTAGATTTTTTTTTTTAGTTTGTATGTTTATTTGGAAAAATGAAAAAAAATTACATTGCACCAAACAAAGACAAATACAAACACTAAGGAGAGGACCCCTACCCCCCCCCCCCCCCACCCCCCACAAATCTCTACATCAGTGTGAAACTAAGACCCAACTGCGAGGAAGGGTTGCCTAAGTTCACTCTTTATATGTAAAGGGAGGAAAGCACCCCTTAAAAAGAGAAATGAAAAACTATACAAGAAGACTAAGATAAAAGACGTCGGCACAACTCATCAGAGTGAGCCGTGTATAGAGTATTAACTCTACCCTTGACTTCTTGTCGAATCCGTTGCAAGACCTTTGCAGTAGTACTCATGCTGAGACCCTTAATAGCGTTGTTTTGGGCTTTCCAGATATGGTAGCAGAGACTACAAAGACTAGTGATTATCACTTTCTTTTTCAAACCCATAATGTTCCATTTCTTTCTAACTAGCCTTTCCAAGTTGGAATTTTGTAGGGGAACACCTAACCAATCAGAGAGAACATCGAGATATTGGGAGCTGAACACAGTTAAAAAAAGGTGTGTTCCAAGGTTTCAACTACGAATGCACACATAGGGCAACTATCATCATCAAGTAGCTTAATTTTCTTGAGCTTATCCCGGGTCTTTAGCTTATTTTGGAGGGAAAGCCAAAGGATGAATCTCTCCTTAGGGATGAAAGGTTTATGCCACACAAATTTAGCCCATGCGACAAAAGTTTGGTGGAGAGACTCCTTGTAGACTGAAGCAATGATAAAAATATCCTTCATCACCTAGTTACTCATAATGTCTCTTGTTTTATAGATTTTGCGGAGGGACCAGCTTGTTGTAGGAGGGGGGTTGTAGCGTAGCCAATTTTCCTCCTTTGCATAGACTCCATGTATCTAGCGAACCAAAATGGATCAGTTTGTATGTTGTTGTTGATGGTTTTTTTTTGTTAATTTCAGAAATTTTTTTTTCATTTTTGATAGTGTTTTTCCTTTTTTTCGGTTTGTATGTTGCTCTTGGTAATTTGATTTTATTTTATTAATTTTAGATTTATTTTGTTAATTTTTGATAATTTTTTTTATTTTTTCGATTTGTATGTTGTTGTTGGTAATTATTTTTTTTTGTAAATTTTAGAATTTTTTGTTAATTTTTGATTTGATAATTATTTTTTATTTTTCGATTTGTATGTTGTTGTGGTGGTAATTTTTTTTTTTTTTTTGTAAATTTCAGATTTATTCTGTTATTTTTTGATTGTTTTTTTTTTCCTTTTATCGATTTGTATGTTGTTGGTAAATTGTTTTGTTTGTTTTGTGCTAGTTATTTTTTTTATTGTATGTTGGTCTGTTGGTAATTATGTTTATTTTTTTAATCTCAGATTCTTATTGTTAATTTTTGAATTTTTTTGTGGTTTTTTTATTGGTACTGAGCTGTTAGTTTTCTGATTATTTGTTAAGTAATGAATTTTTTGAATTTCATTTTGTTAATTTCATATTGTTTTTTGTTTTTGTTTTGTATTCTGGAGTAATGATATCAAACCCTAACCAAAATAATATAAAAATGATAATGATAATGATATAAATTCGCAATATTTATATGATTATTTTAATTTCCAAGATTATAATTATCCCAACAACTTATCATGGTGATGGATTGTCCCCCGCTCAATTGCGCGAGTTGATCTTGATTAAAGTTTTAATTTTTATTTAATAAGTAAAATTTCTGTTTTATCATTTTTTATTCTTAAGTTAAGGACCTTGAGGATATGGATTTAACTCTACATAGCATGTTGATTCTCACTAAGGTGTGCGGTGGTAAGCTGCTCCTTACCACGGATAATGACAAACAAATTGATGTAAGTTACAGTTTCAACATAATATACTATTGATAATTAATATACCACTATTATTATTTCTCTTTTTCGTTTTGATAGAAATTGTACAATTATTTCAATGATGACAATCTCAAGAAGGGTAAGACCCCGAATCTCAATAATAATTACCTTAAGGCAGTTGACTTAGTTGCTAAAATGAAAAAGTCACAGTTTAAAGTTTATGACCTAAGGACTGCCAATGAGGATTTCTTTCCTATAAATTTCGCTTTCCGTTCTCCTCAATTAGCAAACCTAAGGAGAGAACTTAAAGAGCTTCACTTCGTCGCTAATAAGTTTAAAACTTACGTAAATGTTTATGATCAAGAGCAAACCAAGATCTAATGAGTTGCTAGATATGCGAAATCAATTAACTTCAATGATAGAGGCCATTAGACGATTTCTTGAGAGTATTAGTACTTCTTATATCCTTGTAACACACGTGTTGCAAAAGGCTTGAACGAGTCTTGTATGTGGTGGGGTGGCTACAACGTTAGTTGAAGTGTTAGTAGTAATAGATGATTTATGCTGTTATATATTTTATTAAAAATAATTTTGTTTCGGTGAAACTTAGTTATATTGAGTGCGGAAAGGATAATGCCAAATGTGACTCCAAGTAGGAATATCCATGTGTCGAAGTATAAGGTAGCCCGATCCAATTACTTGAGGTTGAATGTGATTGAAGATGGTCGAATGGGGTTGAAGATCGTCAAATGAACCTACAAAACGAACAAACGTTACAAACTCGGGAGCAGCACTCGGGAAAGCCCCTTCGATGCTTAAGTTAGGACGAGGTTGAATATAAAATGTGACAATGAATTACCTAGAGAGAATCTGGAAAAAAACTTACTTCATTAGGATCATTTGTGAGTATTTATAGTAGTTGGCTACTTGCATTTGTACTGATAATGAAACTGGTTGGATCTGACTTACGAACCGATAATTGATGAAACGAATTGATGTGTGAAACAGAAATTGGGCTTTGACGAACCCATGGACTATCGTTGACTAAATATGAGGCTCAATTAATATTGGGCCCTTGGACCCACAACAAATTATTATGTAAATTTAGTATTTTAAACTTTTTGTATTATATTGTTACTATCATACATCTAATAAAAATATTGGAAAATGACAAATGTTATTCTTAGAAGAGTCATGACAAATGGAATTATATTATATTAATGAATAATAAGTAGTTACTCCACATGATAATGTTTATCTAATTTAGAATATGATTTTTCTAAAAAATTCGATTTTTTGAAAAACTAAATTAGGTAAAATATTTACATAGTTTATTATAGTAAATTTATATACCTAACTTAGAATTTGATATATTTTTTTAATGAAGGAAGAATGTAATATATTAGATTGAATGAGAAAATAATGCATTTGATAATTATTAGGGAACTAAATAATACAATACAAATTACAACTTGGGAATTTGTATAAACCCCTTTGTGGGATGACAAATAAAGATTACAAGATGATATAAGCAATAAACTTAATGAAGATAATTGTGTAACGACAACCGTTACCCGGAACCTTGATACGAGTTGAAGGCGTGTACTCACTATCCTTTTGTGATATTTCCCCCACAAAGGTACTTGGGTTGTTGTTTGGAAATTCACAACGAGATACAATCAACACAACACAACCTTAGTACTTAGGTTGTATTTCGTAATAGCTTTGTGTTTGAGAAAACTATGAGCAATGTAAAACTTGAAACAAGAGTTAATTACTCTCTTGGTCAAGCAAAGAACAAATGAGAGAATGTAGAATAGGAATTCAGATTTTTGGTGCAAGAAACTCAAGCACCCAAGCCTCCTATTTATACTCAAAGAGTATGAAGGGAGCCTATGCTCATAATCACCACCATAATGATCATATTGATGATCATAGAACTTAATGCCATTATTCCCATAGCATTATTGTCCTTAATACACCCTAATTATACCAGAGATTAAGTGTATTAAGGAGAATCCTAGGCATTAAACGCATGAAAAACGGGAAGAAAAGCAACGGTCATATGAAACCCTGACCGCCGAGTCGGCGATGGGTCCATATGAGGGACCGCCAACTCGGCGTTTGGTCACTGACCAATTCCCATTTTTCCAGAGACCAAACGCCGACTCGGCTATGGCTCTTATGGGGGGACCGCCGAGTCGGCTTTAGCCCACTGTCTAGGTCCCCCTTTTCCTTTGTTTTGGAATTCACTTTAATGCCTAACGGACCTCGTATAATAATACGTTTTGTCCCACTACTTTTAGTAGCTTTAGCGATGTATACGGACTTAGTAAATCGATACGATTGGTCCCACTACCTTAGTAGTACTTGATGATTATAATATACAGGATTATTATACACTAAATGTTCAACAACAATAATAATAATAATAATAATAATAATAATAATAATAATAATAATAATAATAATAATAATAATAATAATAATAATAATAATAATAATAATAATAATAGAAAAAGAGCCACCATCTCTCTTCTTTCTCTCTCTAGGTTCCGTCCTCTGTTGGCGATTTCCCTTCGCCCAGCCATGGTGCGCAGAAGGCGTGGCCGACCACCGAGAGAAGGGCTAGGATGGTGTGCTTTATCTGTCTGATGAAGGATTATGGTGAGGAATTGGGGTTAAGGGTCCCCAACCTTAAATAGCCATCGTTGAATGCGAAGAAACCCTAATAATAATTTCGATTTAAGCTGCTGGTGCAAGTTTGTAATCAAGTTTCAGTTTCGACAAAGAGTATAACCCCATTTGGAGTGCTCGAAAACCCTAATTTAAGCCTTCATTATTGTAGATCTGGGCCCTGGTTGTTGACAAGAATGCTGTTCTTCCTTATGCGAAGAACCCTAATTTTCGAATAACCCAGGTAACCCTAATATCCTAAACTCCATCTGTCTCTGGCCGTTGTTTGATGGTTTGCTTCCATTCTAGTGGAGGAAACCATCTCCTCTGGCTCGTTTCTGTCGTGCTTGGCTATAACCCTAAATTGATTTAGGGGTTTTTTCGTCTATGGTCTATCATAGAGTATTTGAGCATTTTAAGGCTGGGTTTTAGCTTTCGTATTCTGTTCTCGTTCAGATGTAAGGCTTTGTGATGGTGGTCTTGTGGGTTTAGCTGGATTCGGAACTCCGTTTCTTGAAACCGGGTTTTACATATCTTGAACTGCTTTTGCAGTTATGTATTGGAGGGTAGCAATTGATTGCTATTCCTGTTTTCTCTTGGGTTTGTTGAGTAAGCCTCCCTCTATGTCGAAGGCTTAATTCATGAACTGCTTCTGCAGTAAGTTTTTGGAGGGTATTACTGTTATCGGTACTCCTGTTCTTCCCTCAATCAGGCTTTGACACAGCTTGTCCTTGCCTAGTGGTACACACACACTAGTTGCCTAATTGGAGGGTATTGAGAACCATGATGGCTTATGTAATCTGCTAGGGAGTTGCTGCTGGGTGTAACTACTGGTATTATGTCATGTATATCTACAAAGTATCTGTGAAGAGCAAGTAATTACCCATATGAATCTTGCTGTGGTATTCAGTTTTGTGAGCCAATGTTCGCTAGGATTAGTGTGAACAAGTTGCTCATGTTTTGGACTGTGAGCTATGGTTACATAGCTTGTACTGGTTTGTCTTGGAAATTTGCAGGGTCTAATATGCAAACCAAGCTACTGCCAATCTTCTAGCTGTTGGTCTTTTACTGAGGAGTTAGTAATGGGCTAGATGTAAATTCATGTTTTAATGTAATGTATTACTCTGTTTTGGGTGCTTTTATGGTCCTGAAATACTTTTGGAGTATGTTTTTTGTATCTCTTGCAGTTGTAGTATATGAAACATCTTCAGTATTTGTTTGGTCAAACTTGGCCAATGTCATTTGTAATGGTTGTCGTAGCAGCTTTAGTCTCTAGGAAAATTTTCCTTTTTTGGAGTCGACTTCTTAGACTAGCGAATGTCGAGGGGTCTGTCCCTCAGAAGCTTTGTTTGGGTCGTCTTCTCAGTCTCTTGGACTTTTTGTAAGCTTCGGCTATTTTTCTGACATTTTATAAAATTTACTTTGCCAAAATAATAATAATAATAATAATAATAATAATAATAATAATAATAATAATAATAATAATAATAATAATAATAATAATAATATAAAAAATAATTAATTGTTGCATTAAAAAATCATGTATATAATCACGACAATGTATACTTACATTATTTTTTAAAGTTTTATTTTTATATATTTCATACTTATAAATTCGTGCATTGCACGAGTTGCTATTCTAGTTTTCTATAATAATATTAATATAGGAGTACTTATTTTTTGTTTGTATTTACTTTATTGTATTTGTTTCATTTGTTATTTTATTTTTATGTATTTTTTATATATTTATTGTTATTTTAATTAAAATAAAACCTAAGTTCTAATTAATAAACTCATAATTCTTACTCCTTCCGTTCTTTTAAGTTCTTCTACCTTACTATAACGATTAGTTTCAAAATTTTTCCACTTTAGAAAACTTTCTATTTTTGGAAAGTTTTATCTCACATTTACCCTTTAAAACCCTCCCTTTTTCTTTTAGGGCCTGCCTGGAATTCATGCAAAGTTTTACAGGGTATTCATTTTGGGAGAAAGAGTTACATGACACTTAGGACTAGGAGAGATAGATTATGGAATAAAATTTGCTTGGTTTGGTATTTATACAAGAGAACTAATTCTAGTGCAACAAATTGGTTTGGTACAAATGGAAATAAGTGCGTAATTGATCCAAAAGCAAATACAGTAATATTTTTCATTCACTTACAAAATCCAAAAGTAAATTTTTCAAGCACTTACAAAAGTTTCGAAGACATTGCTTTACACTTGATTTAAAATCATCATAACACTAGTGGAAAAAAGCTTATTTGCTGCGGTTTTTTTAGGGGTATTGGCTGCGGTTTTGTCTCGCAGCCCTTGGAGTAGCAGCAAATAAGAAAAAGTTATTGGCTGCGGACATAAAAACCGCAGCCAATACCCCATTTTTAGACCAAAAAAAAAGCCATCAAAGGCTGCGGTTATATCCGCAGCCTTTGATGGCTTTTTTTTTGTTTTTTTTTATTCGTTTTTCTGCTAAAACAAGAGAAAGAAATCAAACACTAAAAATCAAAATCTTTCAAGAACATTAAAACCAGATCTGATTCAAACAACAAACCTAAACTAAATTAAAACCTTGATTCAAACGAAAATTCAACAAACCAAGTTTCTGGGTTACTATTAACAAATAACAAAGAAACGAAATCCTAGAAATCGATTCGAGATAAACCCAGATTCAAGATTGGTATTTTCGAAATAAACCCTGATTAAGAACAAACTTATTATACTCACACTCAAACAAAGATTCGAGATTCACGAACAAAAATTAGAACACATTACCCACATTCAAGAAAGATTCGAAATACAAAAATTAGAACAAAAATTAGAAATAAATACAATCTAAAATACAAAAATTAGAACAAAAATTAAAATACAAAAATTAAAATTACAATGTAAAGAACAAACAACTTCAAGAACGTTTTTCAGATCTTAAATTTCGGCTTCATCTTCTTCAAGATCTTCATCTTCTTGCGTTTTTTAGACTCAAGAACTTCAAGAACGAAGAACTTCAAGAACTTCAAGAACGAAGAACAAATCCAGATCTGAAATGAAAGGACACGAAATTTCAAGAACGAATTTACATCTTTTTTTAAGAACAAATACTAATAGGGTTTTTTTAATGTTTCAAGAACGGAGTGAAGCTTGGTTTTTTTAAGAGCAAAGAAGAGAGAAAGAAGACAGACGCAGAGAAGTGAGGCGCAGAGAAATGTCGTTCAGGGTTGAATGAAGGAAGGAGAAGTGAGGCACCTCTTTTGGGCTATATAGCTAGGGTTTTCAGAATGAAGGAAGGAATAAGCTAAGTGAGGGATTGTCGTATATTCACTACAAAAAAATTGCAACCCAGCGACCCAGATTAGCGACTGGACAAATTTAGTCGGTATTACCGACTAAACAGCGACTAAAATACCGACTAACATGTTTTAGTCGGTAATACCGACTAAACAGAGACTAAAAAACTTTGGTCGCCGATTCCAGACCAACTTGCGACTTTATGTTTTAGTCGCTATTTTTCCGACCATAAATGTAGTCGCTAGTTAGTCGCCAAAAAAGAAAAAAAGAAAAAAATACGGGAATAAACGTTTTATTTTTTCCGACTAAACGCCGACTAAAACTGGGTCGTTAAGTAGTCGGTAATATCCTGATTTTGTCTATAAATACCCCCCCCCCTGCGTCATTTTTCATTCGCCCCAATCCATTTCCCACTTCTCTCTATAATTTATCTGTTCTTCTCTTGTCGCCATCCACCACCACTCCTATTTAACTCTCCTACTTGAGAAGAATTAAGTAGGGGTGGAGGTGGAAGGCGAGAAGTTGAAAAACAAAAAAATAAACGGTCTCGAAATATTAATAAAACGATTCAATCAAAATAAAAATATGGCATATTAAAATTGAATATTGATCTTGGAGCTACTAAACCTTTCAACTTTATCATGTTTCTCACTTGCCCCGTTCTCTTCGTACCCATACTCGAGTTTGTTTACTTAAGTATGGGTTCGGGAAGAACCGGACAAATTGCGAAACATAAATTTAACAGTTCAATCGTATCAAAAATATGGAAAAATTTGATATTAAAGGTATGAAAAAATTACTAATGAGCTTTTTTTTCAATATATCCTATGCTTCTTGACACGTACATGATTAATTTCACTCGGTGTATCAATCGGTGTACGTGTCAAGGAGTAAAAGGTTATGTTGATTAACATAGCTATTTTTTCACGAAAAAAATTATAATGAGCTTTTTTTCACTGTATCCTATCCCTTTCCAGACGTACATGATTAATTTCAATCTGTGTACATGATTAATTTTAATCGGTGTAAGTCTGGATCAAGGGGTAGGATATAGTGATTAACGTTATAAATTTTTTTTGTACACTTCATCACAAAGTTCGAACATACTCTAATTTAAATGGTTATATTTATTGTATAAAAGTTGTTTAATGTTTTTCACTGTATCCTATCCCTCTCTACCCGTACATTATTAATTTAAATCGGTGAAATGATTAATATTAATAGGTGTACGGGTGGAGACTTGATAGGATATAGTGATTAACGTTATTATATTTTTGTACACTTAATCACAAAATTCGAAATATTGTATAAAAAAATTTTAATGAGCTTTTTTTCGTGCCATTTTGTTATAATAATTATCCGTACTGAATTGAAATATATGTTTTTTTCCTACTTATTATCTTGTATGTTTACTATAAAATTGTGTTAGAAACGCTTAAAATATGTTTCTCAAAATTGTAGAAAATGCGCAACGTATTATTTCTAGAAGCTAACAAAGCAGTAACTGACGGTTCTGGCTTGACTTGTTCACAAAGTGCAGTTTTAAGTTATCTTGGTTTCAAGTGTTTTGCTTCAGGCTATTATCACTAGAACTATCGAGATTGTAACAATTGTTTGAACCCCTACGGTATCGCCTTTTATTTTTGACGTCATGGACATGAGAATCCTAATCATGGGTTTACGAACTCAAAGAAGTTGGATGTACACCCCATACTCTACGACATCTACACCCCATACTCTACGATTACATCCAACTTCTTTCAGTTCGTAAGTCCATGATTAGTATTTCTATGTCCATGACGTCAAAAATAAAAGGCGATGCCATAGGGGTTCAAACAATTGTTACAATCTCGATATTTCTAGTGATGATAGCCTGAAGCAAACACTAGAAACCAAGAAACTCAAACCTGCACTTAGTGAACAAGTCAAGTTAGAATCGTCAGTTACTGCTTTTTAGCTTTTAGAAATGACCATAAAATTTACGATGCTTATTTTCTACAATTTTGAGAAACATACTTTTAACGTTATCAATTTTTATAGTACATACGAGTATCTAAGTAAGAAAAAGAACAATTTCAATTTAGTACTAATTATTATAACTCAAAATGGCCGGAAAAAAGCTCATTAAAATATGTTCTTTGTTATATCCTTTCTCTTTTCATCTCGTACATGGTTAATTTCAATCGGTGTACGTGATGATAAAGGGGAAGGATGTAGTGATTTACATAAATTATAATGAGCTTTTTTTTTTCGTGTCGTTTTGTTCTTCACTATATCCTACCTCTATTCAACTCGTACATGGTTAATTTCAATCGGTGTACGTGATGATATAGGGGTAGGATGTAGTGATTAATATAAATTTAATATAGTATTTTATTGTATAAAAAATTATAATGAGCTTTTTTTTCGTGCCGTTTTGTTGTAATAATTATCAGTACTCAATCGAAATATATGTTCTTCTTACTTATTGTCCTGTATGTTTACTATAAAAATGTGTTAGAAATGCTTAAAATATGTTTCTCAGAAGTGTAGAAAATATGCAACGTATTATTTTACTTATATTTGCTACTGAAAAAGAATAATTTTTGATTTGCAAGGCGTTGGTTTGCCCGATAGTGGTACTTACGGCCTATTCTACTACCTCTAGTTCATCATTTGGTGGCTTCCATTTGTTTTAAGATATGAACAATGTCAAAAAACATATAGGAACTACTAAATGGTGAATTGGATGGAGTATAGGTTGTAAATTACAGTAATGCGCGTTAGTGGTACTTACGGCCTATTCTACTACCTCTATTTCACCGGTAAGTAGCTGCAATTTGTTTTACGATATGAACAATGTCAAAAAACATATAGAAGCCACTTAATGGTGAATTAGAGGGAGTATAGGTTGTAAAGTCCACTATTGGGCAGCTAACGCCATGCAATGAAAAAAATTTTCTTAGTAGAATGATCATAAGTAAAGTTACGATGCTTATTTTCTACACTTTTGAGAAACATACTTTTAACGTTATCAATTTTTATAGTACATACGACGAACTAAGTAAGGAAAAACACAATTTCAACTTAGTACTAATAATTTTAAAACAAAATGGCCGGAAAAAAAGCTCATTTTAATTTTTTTTTTTAAGCTTTTACCGACTATTTTGCGACTATTATGCCAGTCGCCAACTAGTCGGTACAATTTGGTCAAATGGAATTTATTACCTGAGTATCCGTGTCAAAAAGGGTCAAAAAGCACTTATTACTTGAATATCCGTGTTGTTAGCGACTAGCCTGCGACTATCTATTAGTCGCCAGGTAGTCGGTGATTTCAAAAGTTTTTGTCTTTTCCAACGTCTTTTCAAACATTAACTGAGGCAATAAATTAGGGCGGTGAAACGGGTAAACTTTTACTCCGACTACCGTGGTAGTCGGTGATTGGTCGATAACTTAATCGCCATACGTTCAGAAATACCTATAAATAACCTTCATCGATAGTTTCTTCAAAAAAAAAAAACCTTCATCGATAGTTACTATTCTATTTCATATCAATCAATTCTCTCTTTATTTCATTCTATCAAAATTATTTAGGTATGATATTAGTATTTTACGGTTTTAATATCTCGTTGCTATGTTTCTCACTTTGCCCTTCTCTTCCTCACATTCGTACTCGAGTTTTTTCAATACAGTACGGATGTGGAAAGTTACGGGCAAGGTGATTAATATAGATTTTACGGTTTCAATTGTATAGGACAAAAATTTTAATGAGCTTTTTTTCCGTGTCATTTTGTTGTTATAATTATCAGTACTTAATCGAAATATATGTTTTTCTTACTTATTATCGTGTATGTTTACTATAAAAATGTGTTATATACGCTTAAAATATGTTTCTCAAAATTGAAGATAATGAGCAGCTTCTGAGGTTCCATATTTTGATTTACAGTCGTTACTTTTCATCTCATATTTTGAAGACCTACATGGTCTTGGACCAGTAACTTCTATTTCCTCACTTTTTTTCATAGCTGGTAGTGTTTGCTTTCAAAAATTTTTAATTTTATGGTCATTTCTAGAAGCTAACAAAGCAGTAACTGACGGTTCTAGACCATAACATTAACAATCTTTCAAGGCAAACACTACCAGCTATGAAGAAAAGTGAGGAAATAGAAGTTACTGGTCCAATATCACGTAGGTCTTCAAAATATGAGATGAAAAGTAACGACTGTAAATCAAACCCCAGAAGCTACTCATTGTCTACATTTTTTAGAAACATACTTTTAACGTTATCAATTTTTATAGTACATACGACGAACTAAGTAAGGAAAAACGCAATTTCAATTTAGTACTAATAATTGTAAATCAAAATGGCAGGAAAAAAAGCTCATTTAAATTTTTTTTTTTTAAATTTGTACCGACCAGCTGGCGACTAATATGTTGGTCGCTAACGGGTCGGTATTTTGAAATTAGGAATTTGCACGTTTTTAATTTTTTTTTGTTTTAAATATAATTTACCAACGAAGTATTTTGTTGTTTTGCAGAACAATGGACTTACGAGCCGAAAGAAGTTGGATGTACGAACGAAGTTCTAAAGGAGTTTATAATATGAGATATTTAGAAGGGGTCGAAGAATTTATGCAATTTGCAAAGAAAAAAAATCCAAATGAAGTTAGATGTCCGTGTAAAAAGTGCGGTAATCGTAGAGTGTGGGTTCCGGATGTCGTAAGAGACCATCTGTTAAAAAAGGGGTTTGTTGAAAATTACTACGATTGGTACCTGCACAAATGTCACGACGGAGCACCTATTTGTACTGATTGGGCTCCGGTTGAGCCACAGCTGAACACGGTTCAAAATCCGTATGCACAAATGGTATACGATGCAGCAGCGAGTGCTTTTCCGGATACACATCATCATTTTCTACCGCATCGTGATGATGTCGTCGATAATGTACCATACTCGCCCGTTCAAAATGATGAAGAGCCGAATCCTCAAGCCAGACAGTTCTTTGAAATGTTAAGGGCCGCCAACTTACCTCTGTACCCTGGCTGTGAAACGCATACTCAAATGTCGGTCATAGGAAGGATGTCTAGCCTGAAGACAGACTTTCGTATGCCAGAAAGACTTTATGATGAGTTATGTCAATTTATTATTGAGTTGTTGCCGAAAGATAATCGGATGACAACAAGTTTTTATGATACGAAGAAACAAATTTCGGCTCTTGGATTGCCGGTAGAGAAGATTGATTGTTGCGTCAATGGGTGTATGATTTATTGGGGCCCAACAGCGAGTATGACACAGTGTGATGAGTGTGGGGTTTCAAGATGGGTATCTGATAACACTCCTAGAAAGCAAATTCACTACTTTCCCATCGGTCCCAGGCTACAACGGTTGTATGCGTCTGCGACCACTGCCAGCCACATGAGGTGGCATGCGGAGCATCGTACAGAGGATGGAGAGATGTGTCACCCCTCGGACAGTGAGGCCTGGTTGAATTTCAACGCGACACATCCGGATTTTGCACGGGAGACAAGAAATGTGAGAATGGGGTTGTGTACAGATGGTTTCAACCCATTTGGCAGCTCGGGTCAACAATATTCATGCTGGCCCGTAATACTAACTCCATACAATCTTCCGCCCTTCATGTGTATGAAAAAGCAGTACATGTTCTTAATGGTGATCGTCCCTGGCCCTAACAATCCAAAACATAAGATTGATTTGTACCTCCAGCCATTGATACATGAGTTACAGCTGTTGTGGGAAGATGGGATCCAGACGTACGACGTATCCAAGAGGCAGAACTTTATACTTCGTGCAGCTTTGATGTGGACAATCAACGACTTCCCAGCTTATTCGATGATGTCGGGGTGGAGTACATCTGGCTTGCACGCTTGTCCGTACTGCATGGATGACTCCAAAGCCTTTTATTTAAGGCACAGTAGAAAAGTCAGTTGGTTTGACTCACATAGGAGATTTTTAGATAGTACACACCGATTTCATAGAAACCGGGTGCTTTTTAGCCGTGGAGTTGTTGAGAAGGCTGTAATGCCCGAAATACGTACGGGAAATGAGCTTTTGGAGGATTTGGATCGTTTTGGGTTTTTAAGGGTGTTTGAAGACGATGCAGCAGAGTTCAACGCGGATTTAAGTAGACATTGTGTTGGATGGAAGAAGAGAAGTATCTTTTGGGATTTGCCGTACTGGAGCACAAATATGATCCGTCACAACCTTGACGTGATGCACATTGAGAAGAACTTCTTTGATAACATTTTCAACACAATAATGTGTGTGCCTGGAAAAACTAAGGATCATCTCAAGGCACGTCAAGATTTAGCGGAGCTCGGGATCCGGTCGGAATTGCATCCAGTTGGTTCTACCATCCCCAAGGCATCATACACACTAAACAGAGAGCAAATGGCTGTCCTTCTGGAGTGGCTTAAAACTCTGAGATTTCCTGATGGGTATGTCTCTAATTTAGCCAGGAACATCGACATGGCTAAACATCAAGTATTCGGGATGAAGAGTCATGATTGTCATGTGTTCATGCAACGACTGATTCCTATTGCATTTCGAGAGTTGCTGCCAGAAAAAGTATGGGAAGCTCTTACTGAAATTAGTCTGTATTTTAGAAGTCTTACTTCTCCGCGAATTTCTGCCGCAGATATGTGGAGGTTGGACGAGGAAATTGCAGTTGTGCTCTGTAAGTTAGAGACTATATTTCCTCCAACATTCTTTGACGTCATGGAACATCTGCCTGTTCATCTAGCTTACGAGGCGAGGATTGCTGGCCCGGTACAATATAGGTGGATGTATCCCTTTGAGAGGTAATTACTAATTACACGTCTAAAATATTAGTACTATTTACTTTTCTGATAACTTTTTACATGTCTTAATAATTACTCTTTGGTTTAAATTACAGGTATCTTCGACATTTAAAACTTAATGTCAAAAACAAAGCACATGTTGAGGCCTCGATCTGCAACGCATATCTTAATGAAGAAGCATCATACTTTGTATCGCATTACTTTGGGCCAGATGTTCGATGCAGAGTTAGAGATCTACCTAGAAACGATGATGGATTCTTTACCAACGTCAGCCGGGTGTTTTGTCCATATTTACACACCCAATCAAACTTCATGGTCGGGGTAAGGCTCTTATGATGGATGAAGCAGATCTCAAAATTGCTCAGACTTATATTCTGCGAAACTGTCCAGAGGTGAATCAATTTTATGATCAGTTCGTACACTTAATCACAAAGTACGAACCTAATCTAAACGCAGAGCAAGTTGACCATGTGGTCCAAGACCAGTTTGCCGCATGGTTTAAACAGATTGTGAGTACACGTTAACCATCGTTACTTGTTGTGTAAATAATATTACGTATTTACATTGAATTATTGTTTTTATATGCAGTCCAGGGACGGGTTTCTTGACGGTGTGGATAATGCCGATATTCTTAAGGACCTCGCCGAGGGACCTTTGCACAAGGCACGTCGCTATGATGTTTGTTACGTGAATGGTTATAGATTTCACACTATGTCTCATTCCTCAAAAAAGAAATCTTCTGAGAACAGCGGGGTGTGCGTGAAATCCGATGATAACAGTCCGGATGAAACCGACTTTTACGGAAGTTAGAGGATATTATTGACCTCGAGTTTCGAGCACTTACAATGAAACGGGTCACTCTATTCAAATGTCATTGGTTTGATCAGACTACCACCGGATACGGCCATGGTACGAGAATCCATCCGCGTTATAAGCTGGTTGACGTTCATATTGGTCGATCCTATAGAAAATACGATCCTTTTGTGCTAGCCTCTCAAGCTTCCCAAGTTTATTACTTATCTTATCCCAGTTTAAGGCAAAACATGAAAGATTGGCGAGCCGTTTGCAAAGTCAGATCAAAGCAATTCGAGGAGACTGCTTTTCAACTGGAAGAGAAATCACCGGATTTTGTGGTAAATGAAGATGTTTCCGACGCACAAGTCGAGCCGTTGCGTGATCCCACTGGAGAACTTTTAGTCTTAGACGAAACGGTTCATGATGACGAGGAAAATGAAGACAACGACGAAGACCTTGTATTATCTGACGACGAGGATGTCGATGACGATTATGTAACCCAATAATATGTTATTAATAATTATATGTTTATTTAAAGTTCTTTTTTTACATTGGGTCGTAAATTTTGTATATTTTAATATCGTATTTAAAAATTTATTATTATTAATTATAAAATAATAATAATAACAATAATAATAATAATATAATAATAATAATAATAATAATAATAATAATAATAATAATATTAATAATAATAATAATAATAATAATAATAATAATAATAATAATAATAACGAAAACAATTAAAAAAGAGGCGCCAAATTCAAATCTCCGACTAAACTACCGACTACCTCTTAGTCGCCAAGTAGTCGCTATTTTGAATCACGTAGCTTCCTAGAGAAGCTACTCTGATTGACAGGTGCATTGGAAAGGTAAAAAAACTTTTCAGTATACCTACTAGCCAGCGACTATACTTGAGTCGCAGGTTAGTTGGTATACTGAAAAGTTTTTTAACTTTTACACGTTTTCTGAAAAGTTACTGCAGGTAATTATTGAGGTGGTTGACATTCTTACCGACTAATTGGCGACTATTATTTAGTCGGCGGATAGTCGGTGAGTTCAACAGTTTTTTTGGTCTTTTCCAACGTCTTTTCAAATATTAACTGAGGCAATAAATAAGGGAGGTTAAACGGTTAAATTTTCACCGACTAGCCACCGACTAAATCTAGGTCGCCAAATGGTCGGTGATATTTACGGTTTTAATCCAAATGTTTGAAATTTACCCTAATATGCACCGACTATTTATCGACTCAGGTTGAGTCGCAGGTTGGTCGGTAGCATTATTATATAAAAACCCTAAAACAGTACGTCATTTTCATTCTCATTCTCGATTATCATTCATCATTCTCATTTTCTCTCTTTCTCTCTTCCAAACCATCGTTTTCATTCTCATTCCTTCATTCATCATTCTCATTCTTTCTCTCATCATTCTCATTCTTTCTCTCTTTCTTTCTTCCAAAAAATTTTGGGTTATATTCATCTTGATTCCGATCGTTTTCAACTCCAAGTTTTAAAGGTTAGTCTTTTTTTAAGTTTTTTTTTTTTTTCCATAAACATGATTTTACATGATTTTTGTATAATTTTACATGATTTTTTCATGAACATGATTTGCACATGATTTTTACACGTTTTTTTTACATGTTTATTTCAATTTTTTTATTGAGTTTTTTACATGTTTATTTCGGATGATTTATGTTGTTTTTAGGGTTTTTTTTTCGTTTTTTTATGATCTTGTTTTATGTGTTTAGATGTTTATAATCTTGATTTTAAGAATGTTTACATGTTTATGATCTTGTTTACATGTTTGTGTTTTAGGGTTTAAATGTTTCTTTTTTCATTTTTTCGAATTTTTTCAATAGCTTAATATTTTTAGGGTTTACATGAAAAATACTAGTTCATATGTTTTTAGGGTTTGCATGGTTTTTTTTTTTTTTTTTGGTTCATTTATTTTTTTCGAACATGTTTCGTTGTTTTTTTTTTGTATCATTTTTTTTTCCGAAAAATATTATGTTTTTAGGTTTAAATGTTATGTTTTTTTTTATCATATGTTTATGTTTTTTAGGGTTTACATGAAATATACTTGTTCATATGTTTTTAGGGTTTACATGTTTTTTTTTGGTTCATTTTTTTATTTTCGAAAATTACCTATTTATTTTTTTATGGTTCGTTTTTTATCAATATTATTTTAGGTTTATATGTTAGGATTTACATGAAATATACTTGTTCATATCTTTTTTTGTTTTTTTTTTTTGTTTTTTTTTTTCGAAAAATACATGTTTATTTCGTTTTTTACATGTTTATTTCGTTTTTTACATGTTTATTTTCGAAATTTTACATGTTTATTTTGTTTTTTAATTTTGTTGGTTCATTTTTTTAAATTTTCTGAGTTTTATTTTGATATTATTTTCCGTTTAAATAATTTGTTAAATTTAGATGCCTAGAATGCGAAATCATTTAAACCAACGCATAGACCCTCGAACCGGTCAGCCATATGACCCTGATTCGCGACCGGTTCGACAGCTTGCCCGTTCTGACCCGGGCACCCAAGCTCAGGGCCCGCCACGCGAGGACCCTCCACCTCCACCCCTACACCGACCACCTCCACTTCCATGGCTGCCCATCGAGGGCACGTTTGCCAACGTGGATGGCAACCAAGTATCAACGTCCATTCGTAGGACGTTTGAGGCCTACCAAGATCCTGATGGGTATGCTTGGAAGTACCTATCTAAGCATACGATCGAGTTCTATTGGGATCAGTTTCAAGTAAGTATATTTACTACATTATTTCATTATTTGATTAACTTTTAACTGACTTGTTTGTTGTACTAATACTGATTGTTTTTGTCGTTTCAGAGGCAATGGTCTTGGGATCCCTCCATCACCGACACGGTGCGCAAGGAATGGTTGAAGAGAGCCAAGGTCCGGTACAAGGACATGGTTCACTCAATGAGAAAAAGTCTCGAAGCAAATAATGAGTATAAACCTGAATGGGTGTCGGCAGATGCTTGGCGAGAGTGGACACGGGCCTGGGCAGCTCCTGACTTCCAGGCTCAGCGGGAGCGAGGGAAAAAAAAACCGTCGCCGGGGCGATCCAACGGGTGTCACAGAAGTCACCCATACCGGCGGCTCCGTGTCGGCCCGCAGGACACGGCGGATATTGGTATATACTTAACTTTTTATTAATTTAAATTTTTAAAAAAATTTTTTTTTTGTTTATTTATACATTATTTTTATTAAACCATTCACTTTGTTTTTACAGGAAAAAAAG
This sequence comes from Amaranthus palmeri, assembly GCA_019776075.1. Taxonomy (NCBI): domain Eukaryota; kingdom Viridiplantae; phylum Streptophyta; class Magnoliopsida; order Caryophyllales; family Amaranthaceae; genus Amaranthus; species Amaranthus palmeri. The sequence goes on from JAAKBH010000492.1 coordinate 241,465, forward strand.
CAGAAACGCGCGCCCACCTCTTATGAGTTGTTTCTACACACTCATAGGGTGAAAACAAAGATGGGTTGCAGTGGATCAACGAGAAGTCCAAGGCCGTGAACGTAAGTGCAATTAATGATGTTCTTTTTTTAAGTAATCATGAATCATAGTAGTTAGTTTTTTTATGTCCAAGGCCGAAATTTTATATAGTTTTATGCTTTGTTCAGGACGAGTATTTACGCCTCCATGCCGAGCTGCCTGTAGATGCTCCTGAGGAGAAGGAAAATGACGCCTACTTTGAGGCCGTCAAAATTGTCGAAGCGCAGGATTCGACAAAGAAGTCCTCCAAGGCTGTGTTTGGTCTTGGTGAAGCCGCAGAGACTTATTACTCTGATAGTGCGGCGTCACAGAGTCAAACTCAGGAAACTCCTCCCCCCCTCCAGCTAGTGAACGAGAGGTTGGAATGAGCTACAGCAGTCCTTGAACACTGTAACTCAAAAACATGACCTCCAACATTTCGAGGGAGGAGTTTGAGCGTCTAGTGGCGGAGCATGAGCGTTTGAGCGCTGAGTTAAATCACTTTCTCGCTTTATTCGCGGAATATTTATCGAAAGAGGTTTTCCTCCACCTCCACCACCCAACTGATCCTACTTATTTGATGATGATGATGTTGGATTAAACATTTTTTTTGTGTTTTTTTTATGATTAAACATTTATTTTTATGTTTTTTTAATGTTTGTATGATTAAACATTTATTTATTTGAACATTTTCTTTATTAATTGTATTTATGCGTTTTTTATTATATGCGTTTTTTATTATATTCGTTTTTTTAACGTTT